>PVIH01001982.1:121236-207890 GCA_004025045.1 Sigmodon hispidus | reverse complement strand
AAAAAAAAAAAAAAAAAAAAAAAAAAAAAAGAAGCAGGCAGGAAATCTGAGCATAGATAGATAAAGGGAAAGAAGAGTAGAGTCAAAGAGAGAACAAGATGTAAGAAACACAGGTAAACTATGGGCCATATTGCAAAACAGATGAATGGAAACAAGTTGAGTTAAGATGAGAGAGATAGCTAGTAATATGCTTGAGCCATAGCCAAACAGCATGTAATTAATAAAAGACTTTGTGTGCTTCTGTGGCATTTTGGAACTGCTGGTCAAGATTTCAAAGCTAGGCAGAGCTAAGCAGCTTTGGGCATGTCCAGACCTTGGGGCTAGTTCTGACCAGAAACAAAATACTACAGAAGGTGAAATTTATAGGTAAATGTTTTTATATTTATGTATCATACTCATTTTAGAAAATTCCCAAGTAAGTAAGGCAAGGAAAATGAAAATGTGTGAGCCCTTGCTCAATCTGGTATCTTCATTTTGTTTGGAGTGATGCTTGGACAAAGACTATCACAGGGTCTTGATTTTTGAATTATTATTAATTTTTTGCTGTAGCTTGAAAAAGCATTTTCTAAAGTGAAAATGGGTATTAAAAATAAGGATTATTGTCTCTAGATACATAAAAACAATTCTCCCTTCTGGTAGTGTCTACTATGGTGGGAGGAATTCATCCTCCAGGCTAACCAATCAATACAGCTTGGAAAACAAAAGTTCAACATCTGAGTGTGAATTATCTTACCATGTTTGTCTATTGCTCAGCTTCCTGAGTTACATGGAGCATTTTCAAATATAGAGCAGGAAGTGTTTTCTGACTTTTTTTAAAGGTCATAATACTATAAAAAGTGTTTATAAGTCTGGGAACAAAAATATGTATAAATAAATAAATTCACTTTTATTAATCTGCAGAAAGAACTATGCATTACAGTGGGATATTTATGCACTTGTATAACTTTGTTATGATGGAATCTATACCTTTGATGTCAGCAATGAGTCAAGATTATCTGCTGTCATTTTATTAGCATTGATTTTCTCTTTTTTTGCCCTGAATATATGACCATATAGAAGATGTAATCTTTGATCATTGTGCATTGTAGTAATAGACAAATTTGAAAACTTTATCTAGGCAATTTATTTCCTAGCATGCATTGTGTGTCCAGAAATCATGGTTTTTTTTCCATATTAAAAGGCTTAGCAATATCCACTTGCTCATGGAGAGTGCCTAGCTACTACAATTGGCCTGAGTAACAACTGTCAATCAACTCTCCTCCCTTTATCTGAGCACTGTTTTGGGCCTGACATTTTTTGAAATGTGAAAAGAGGAAAATTCTGGAGTGACGTTCCTACTGTCGTTTGTCCTCTTTGTCCTGGAGCAGTTTCTATTCTCTGATAGTGAGCGGCTGGTGGGGAGACAAGGGAGAAGCCTGGTGTTCTGGTGAGCCAGGCTTGGAGTCTTTAGCTTTGGATCAGGAAAAGTGTTATTTTCTGTCCAAATCTTCCTTCCATTAGTGGTGGTGACATCAACAGAGGTAAGCTTGATGCTCAAGTGAAAGTGACCAGGATCTGATATTGGTTATTCCTTGGCGGATCTTGGCATGGACATGGTCAAACATTCATGGAAGGGACCTCTGAATGCCTTCGTTGCCACAGTTCTCTTTCAAAGATTTGTGCTTTTTCCTGATAATGTCCTTGAGATTTCCCTTGGCTCTTGGCTCCTCCTTTCTAGGAAGGGGAGTGCTCACCGGTTGTGTTCATGGGATTGTGCAGTAACTGGCTAGGTTTTCTTTTTCTTTTTCTTTTTCTTTTTTTTTTACAATTATGAATAAAGAAGTCACATTTTCTATCCTTCTATATCCTTATTCAAGGTCCCTTCCCCCTCCCATCACATCAGGTCATTCTCTCTTCTCCACATCTCCCCATCTCCACCATGGGCAGGCAGTGCCAAGGTCCCACAGACCCAATATTGCTTAGTTCAGCCTCCAGTCCTGGCAAATTCAGTTTTCTCCCCCCAACATCAAGACTGAGTCAGATGTTCCTCTAGGGGGAGTGGGATCCAAGGAGTCAGTCCAAGCTGTTTCTGATCCTAAGCTGTTCAGTGGTTGTGGTATGCAGCTTGGGCATGCTTTGCTTTTTTTTTTTGTTGTGGTGGTTTAGAGTCCACTATTGAGAGAGTATATCCCCTGCTTATCTTTCTGGGTTTGTGATACCTCACTCAGGAGAATATTCTCCAAATCTATCCATTTGCCTACAAATTTTAGGATATCATTTTTTCTTACTGCTGAGTAGTACTCCATTGTGTAGATGTACCACAGTTTGTTAATCCATTCTTCAATTGAGGGGTATCTAGTTTGTTTTCACTTTCTTGCTATTACACATAATGCTGCTATGAACATAATTGAGCTAATGCCATTGGAGTGCGACTGTGCATCTTTAAGGTATACACCCAGAACTGTTATTGCTGGATCCTTGGGGGAGATTGATTCTCAGTTTTCTGAGAAACCGCCATACTGCATTTCAGAGTAGCTGAACAAGCTTACACTCCCACCAACTATGGAGGAGTATTCGCCTTGCTCCACATCCTTTCCAGCATAGGCTGTCCTCTGTGTCTTTTATCTTAGCCAATCTAACATGTGTCAGGTGGTATCTCAAAGTTGTTTTGATCTGCATTTCTCTAATGGCTAAAGATGAAGAGCACTTTTTCAGGTGCCTTTCAGCCATTCGTAATTCTGCTGAGAATTCCCTTTTTAGATCTGAACCCCATTTTTGATTGGGTTATTCAAGGTTTTGGACTCTAGATTCTTGAGTTCTTTATATAACGTAGAGATCAGTTCTCTTTCACTTTCAGGGTTGGTGAAAATCTTTTCCCAATCTGTAGGCTGTCGTTTTTTTCCTATTGACAGTGTCCTTGGCTTTACAGAAGCTTCTCAGTTTCAGGAGATCCCACTTACTGATTGCTGATTTTAGTGTCTGTGCCACTGGTGTTATATTTAGGAAGTGGTCGTCTGTGCCAATTCATTGGAGGGTATTGCCCACTTTCTTTTCTATCAAGTTTGGATCTATTTGCATTTTTCTACACACTACCATCCAGCTATGCCAACACCATTTGTTAAATATACTATCTTTTTTCCATTGAATATATTGGGCCTCTTTGTTGAAGATCAGGTGCTCGTAGGTTTTTGGGTTAATGTCTGGGTCTTCAGTTTCATTCCATTGATCCACAAGTCTGATTTTATGCCAGTACCAGGCTGTTTTTATTACTGAAGCTCTATAGGATAACTTGAAGTCAGGGATTGTGATGCCTCCTTAGGTTTTTTTATTGAGCAAAATTGTTTTGGCAATCCTGACTTTCCTGTTATTCCAGATGAAATTGAGTATTGTTCTTTCAAGGTCCAAAAAATATTGTGTTGTGATTTTGATGGGCAGTGCATTGAATCTGTAGATTGCTTTTGGTAGAATTGCCATTTTACTATGTTAATCCTACCTATCCAGGAACATGGGAGAGCTTTCCATTTTCTGATATCCTCTTCAATTTCTTTCTTCAGTGATTTAAAATTTTTGTCAAATAGGTCTGTTACTTCTTTGGTTATAGTTACTCCAAGGTATTTAATACTATTTGCAGCGAATATGAAGGGTAATGTTTCCCTTATTTCTTTTTCAGCTCTTCTATCTTTAGTATATAGAAGGGCTACTGATTTCTTTGAGTTAATCTTGTATCCTGCTACATTGCTAAAGGTGTTTGGAAGAATTTTGTGGGTCATTTATGTATACAATTATATCATCTGCAAATAGAGTTTCACTTCTTCTTTTCCAATTTGTATCCCCTTCCTCTCCTTTCATTCTTTTATTGCTTTAGCTAATACTTCAAGAACTATATTGAATAGATAAGAGGAGAGAGGACATCCTTGTCTAGTTCCTGACTTTAATGGGATTGCTTTGAGTTTTTCTCCATTAAGTTTGATGCTGGCTGTCGGCTTCTTGTAAATCACCTTTATTATATTTAGGTATTCTCCCTGTATTCCTGATCTCTCCAGGGCTTTTATCATAAAGGAGTGTTGGATTTTGTCAAAGGCTTTTTCAGCATCTAAGGATATGATCATGTATTTTTGTTCCCTTAGTTTGTTTATATGATGAATAACATTTATGGTTTTTTGTATGTTAACCAGCTAGGTTTTCTAAGCTGTGCCATTTTATTGTCTTAATTTTTCTGATACTTATATTGTTAAATGAATGTGGCTTTAAGAAAAATAGTTCCCTGTATTTTAAGCAAACTAATTTTCTCTGTGACACTTTATGTTGTAACTTTTCAAGCCATGATATGGTATATTTCTCCTTGTTATGTGCATTTTGATCCTGATTACTGGTCACTGAGCTTTCAGCATGTACTACCAGCATCCTGTCTTCAGTTTCTGGGGAAGTTGTACTCTTTCTCAGTTTTTTAGTTCATATTCTGTCCTGATTGTGCTCTGCCATCACATGAGTTATGCATCATGATATTTCCACTTCTGGTATTACTCATCAGCCAATGCAGCCATGGAAGCTTAGGTTGATATGTGGACTACCTTTGTATTCTTGGTGTTTGGTAGAAATTATGCAGAAGGTGCTACATGACATTTTATTATAACAACCCATTAAGTGAAAGCATTTGGGACAGAGGCACCTTGTTCTTGTGACTGATGTCATAAGCAGACCATTCAAATGCAACACTATGGCACAAATTCTACTTGGTCTTTAATAACAAAAACAGAGAAACAAATCACTTCTCACCCAGCCAACTCCTCAGACCTGTCTCTGTGAATCTGTAGGCTGAGTGTCCCTCATGTTCAGCAAAAAGAGGAGAAAGTGCAGGTGATGGGCTGAACCTCTCCTCCTATTACCTTATCTTTCTTTCTCCACCCAGCCATCTCACTTCCTCATTCAACTTTCCTGTGCTGGGATTAAAGCTGTGTGACACCACTGCCTGGGTCTGTTTTGTCTGAACTCTCAGAGATCCAGAAGGGTTTCTGCCTCCCAAGCACAGGGACTAAAGGCATAGATCACTACTCTCTGACCTTCTGGCTAAATCTGTGGTTGACACTGTCCTCTGATTTTTAGACAAACTTTATTAAATACACAATGTATCACCACAAAATATAGTGAAAACAAGAGACCAAGCATAGCTGCCCTGTCCATGTGAAGCCAGAGAAAAGGTAGAGAAAAAGGAGGTTCTGAAACATATACTTGGTTTGGTATTTTACAGGAATGGTAACATACACACACACACACACACACACACACACACACATATATATATTCCAGGATTTGGAACTGCTTTTGAGATGTCTGAGAAATGGGCAGGATGCTGTAGATCCTGAAAATGAGAGGAATTCCAGAGCTGTAGCATGTGAGTATCCTGTACAGAGGAGTTACGCTGTGGATATGGATGAGAGAGAGAGAGAGAGAGAGAGAGAGAGAGAGAGAGAGAGAGAGAGACAGAGACAGAGAGACAGAGACAGAGAGAGACAGAGAGAGACAGAGACAGAGACAGAGAGACAGAGAGAGACAGAGAGACAGACAGAGATAGAGAGAACGTGAATGACAAGGGAGTCCAGAAACACAAAACCCTGCCCCAAATTTGTGGGGAAGGCAGAAGAAGAGAAGAAAAAGGAAGGCCTGCAACAAATGAACTCCAAAGACTGACACAGCCATGTTTCTAGAAAGAAAGCTGACAGGCAGGAATACAGGCACCCAGTCCAACAGCAAATGTATAGTAGGTCAAGGAAAATGATTAGTTCTTTAGCACTGTGTGTCCAAACTACAAATTCTTATGTTCCCCAACTCCTTTGCTCAGTGGTGGGAAGTCCTCACAGTCTTCTCCAATTTTGATGCTTCTCTGGCAGGGCTTACAAGATTTTGCTTACAGTCTTGCTCGTGGCATGATTTATTTAAGAAAAAGGACAACAATACAGTTTGCAAAAGTTTAAAAGGCATACGGAGTTGAGTTTGTGGGAAACCAGGTGCAAGTATTCACCAGTCCCTCCCCACATGGTCACAGAGGATAGGTTTAACTCCCCACAGTAGAGATTTGTGACAAATATGTATGGATGCTGCCAGCTGGGGTGTTTGTTGGAAGCTGATCACATAGGGACTTTCTTCCTGTTTAGAATGTACATAAATTCCAGATTCCCAGAAGGAAAGCAAGCATGCAGCACAAACCAGTTGTTTCAATACTTTAGACTCAAGAATCAATGCTAGCCAGTTCAGGACCCTTGTGAACCTTAAGCCTCCTGATGCCAGAAAGAACCAATGCCATAAGCTGAGTATTCAAAGGCTATAAATTTGTTATGTAAAATTTTTTCTGCATGGGATATTCTTCTAAAATTTCTTGACATCATCAGTTTTGTTAAGTATGTAGAAAACTCATATATCATTCTTTCTCCACTTTCTGCTTTTGATTGGCTGTATTATATTTGCATCCTGAGAGAGTAACAAAAAAAAAAAAAAAAAAAAACTAGAGCACATATGTGAACATATATGTAGACCTACAACTGAAGGTTTTAAAGGACTAACAGGAATGGACATTTCTGGGTCTGATACAAAAAAAGGCAGATAATGCAGATAATGCCAGATGTCTAGCATTAGAAGCTAATTTTTTTTTATATGAAGCAGAAGAAGAATCATCGAGTAAGCATATGAACTTATTCATAGTTTCATAAAGTACAAAGCAGCAAAAATTATAAGGAGGGATCATGTACAGGGAAATCCTATAATCATACCAGGTTTCTGGCTGCAACAATGAAGAACCACATCCACAGAGTGAGGAAGAACAAGAAATATCTGATTCCCCACCAAAGATCATACACCAACCTCCAGTTGGTTTAGTCTTGTACTCAAGCAAAGTCATTTTTCAGAACAGAAATGGACTATTCCTGAAGATCGATGACTTTCTCCAAAGCCTTTGATTGTATCACTCTGTTCTCATCTATAATATGTGGCATTTAATAAGATAAATATAGAAAAATATAAAGCATAAATAAGACTAGAAGAAAAACATCATGGAAAGAGATGCAGCAACACAAAAGTATGTCTTTGCATTAGCATTAAATACCAAAAATTAATATATGATAGGAATAAAATTGTAAGATTAAAAATTCCTATAAAAAACTGAGATGAAAACAACTTGTAGGGCTGGAGAGATGGCTTAGTGGTTAAGAGCACTGACTGATCTTTCAGAGGACCAGGGTTCAATTCCCAGCACCCACATGGCAGCTCACAACTTCTAATGACACTCTTAAAATGGAAGATGAAAATAAATGAAATTTAACTCTAAATAACTGAGCATGATATCATGGTAATGGACTGCAGAGAGAATGGGAGGGCTGTGTCAGAAACAGAAAGAGTAGAGAATAAAAACACAAAATGTACGGGGCAATGGGAGATACATGGGGCATAGAGAGAAGAGGAAAACAATGGATGGAGACAGTGCTTGACTAAGTAATGGCCAACTGTTTAAAACTATCAGAAAAATTCAACCTGCAAACTGAGGCCTCTGAGTCTTGAACATGATAACTACAAAGACACCACTGCTTGGGTCTCTGCTTGTCATTTCAGAATCCAAAGACAAAAGGGAACATTCAAGGCAGCCATGTGTTGTATAGAAGATTACTTTGCAAGGGAACAAGAAAACCAATGATTGACTTCTGATGACAATGGGGACTGCCATTCACTTGAACTTCTCTTAAAGCAGTGAGAACAAGTGACTGGCAACTGTTGTATATTGTTAACTGGACAAAGACTTGTTACATTTATATATGCTGCATTTGTTTAATTATGAAAAGATGTGTTGCGTCTGTTTCCCCTTGCCTGCTTAAAGCACCTGATTGGTCTAATAAAAAAACTGAATGGCCAATAGCTAGGCAGGAGAGAGCTAGGTGGGGTTGTCAAGCAGAAAGAATAAGCAGAAAGAAAAATCTAGGCTCAATAGAGAAGAAGAGAGGTGAGGACAGGAACACACCTGGATCTAGATGCCAGACAGTCACCAGCCTGAAGCAATGACAGTGATATTTACGAAAGAAAGGTAGTAAGCCCAGAAGGAAAGATAGATAAAGAGAAACAGGAAGAGCTAGCCAGAAATGAGCCTAAGTTGTACCAAGCATTTATAACTAATTAGAAACTCCATGTCATGATTTGAGAGGTGGTTGGTAGCCTAAAAGAAAAAGCCTGGTACATGGAACCAAGGATTCTGAGTAAAATAATCAAATTTGAAGGCAAAAAAAAATCATTTTTTGAGAAGCAGTAGCTAGGCACACTATCCAGCAGACCATCTGCACTCAGGAGGCAGCAGAGGAATTCCTGCTGGGAAGAGGAACATGAACCCTGATGGAAGCATAACAGAGAGGGTGAGCAGGAGATGGGTGACCGTAAAGTATAAAGTACAGCATGTTGAGATGTTCAATATGCATGAAAACATCAGGTACAAGAAGACTGGCATGTTCAGAGAGTAGCTCAAGAGCATGATTATCATTGGACTGTGAATCCACAAGGAGTGAACTCAAGCCTTGACTCTGTTCTTTTGACTTGATATCCCACCCCTTGATTCTGTATCCCTTTTCCCAGCCTACAGCCTATTCCAGGCCCATTACCTCTCTTTTTGGAAGACTACAGTTTGGCACTGACTTCCCTGCCTCCCCCTACACTCTACATAGGCTGCTCACTACCCAGAAGCCCTAGTGACCCTCTGACAGTATCCAAAATGGTTTATTTTCTTGTCTTCCTTATTCTTCCTCCTATGGAGGTAGTTTGTTCCTCAAAAGCTCCCTGCTCAGCTAAAGGGTAGTGGGATGGAGACATCATCTTCTGCCTTCCTGAGCCATACTGTGGCTTGTCACCAGAGGACCTTGCTTGGCTATGAGAAAGTTATGCCTTTTAAACTCTGAATGGGGTCTTTCCATGTGTCTTAGACTAGATGGCCTACTATATGTATTTTGCAAGATCACATTGTATAGAAACATGAGCAAATATCACAGGGTATTTCACCTTCCAGTAAGGAATGGGATTTCCTCTGAGGCTATCCTCTTGCTGTGAGGAGAGAAGGCTGGCATGAGCCTCCCTCTCTTTTTCTACCACCCTACCTCCTCATTCTTGGTGGCTTTATTCTTTCTGGTTCTGTTCAGCTTCTTGATGTCTCCTTTGGGGATGTATTCATCTATGCTTTGTTTTCCCCCAAGGTTGTCACAATGGGACAAATTCTTTTGTACACTTCCAGAAGAGGTTGTTTAAAAAAGCCCCCATTTGGATTCAGCTCAGGCATACATTTTCTAATTAAGATTTTGTCAGAAGGGTTATGAAAAACTTGTTCAACTAGTCACTAAACATAGACTCCATTCTTTAAATTGCCACTGAGTGTACTCTTTATAGGCCAGGGATTTTGAGGGGGCTGTATGTTCATATTGGCTCCTGTCTGTCATCACCACATTCAAAATGATACTAGTACAAATGACTCCTGTGGGTAAGGAAACATCCTAGTTGTCTCTTGATCTAAGAAGCAGGACTATATCATGAAACCTGTCTTATGTTTGAAGTGCAGAGTATAAGGACCAAGGGCAGGACCTAATGTGAATCAGGGAATATGGGGTTGAGGTCTAGACCTAGGAAGGAAAGGAACTCTATGCATTTAGCTCAGTAAAGCTCTTGTGTTCTATATAATGGGCTAGACCAGATCAGTGATGTCTTCTTAGAATGTCAGCAGGGGATATGTGGAAAGACAGTGCTTTGTTTGAAAAGCACTTTTAACATTGAATTAATTTTATATTCTAGGGACAACCTTCCATTGTTTCTATTGTATGTTTTATAAAATCTGGAGCTTTGAAGCCCTTTAGCTGCTAGGAATGGATATTCAGTGAAAGACTCCTTCAGGGTAGAAGTGTATCTGAGCTGGGAGCCATAGAGTCTTCACAGGGAAGATGCATTCTAAAAGGGGAAAATATTTTAAAGTCAGTCAAGGTGAGAGCTTAGTGCACAGATGCTTCTCCTCCTTCCTGGCTCAACATAAGTCATTGTTCACTTTCTTATTCCAGGGACCAGGGGGTCATGTGACTCACATGCAGAAGATCCTGTAGGACATTAGATGCTGACTGTTAATGGCTTCCCTTTCTCCCCAACTGCTAGCTGAGCAAGCTTCCAGGAAGCCAAAGGTGCCAGCACTTCTCTGGGTCAGCCTACTCTCAGCTTTGACACTTCCTCATTATAGCCCAGCTTGCCTTGAAGCTCACTGCCTAGCCCAGCCTGCCCTCACACTCATGACAGTTCTCTTGCCTCAGCCTCTTGCAGGCTAAGATGCCAGGTGTGAGTACCACATCAATCTCTCAACTTTGATTTTTAAAAAGATTTACTTTTATCAGTTCAGTTGTGTGTGTGTGTGTGTGTGTGTGTATGTGTGTGTACGTGCACATGTGGCTATATACATGAAAGTACTAGTGCTCATAGAGCACAGTGGCATCAGATGTCCTTGGAGTTACTGGCAGTTGGGAACCCTTTGACTTGTGTACCGAGAACTGAACTCAGGTCCTCTGCAGGAGTGGTACATGCTCTTAATTACTGAGCCATCCCCAGCCTCACAATGTTGACTTTAATAGTGGCAAGGTTTAGTTTCAAAACACGCACCTTCCCTACTCTTTTAGCTGGAATGGACTTAGTGGATACAAGACAGTGAGAAATGAGATGAGAAATTGGCTCATGCTTTAAACCTTATGTTCCCTGTTTTTAACAAGTAAAATGGACTTGAAGGAGGCCCATTTTCTCCTTAATGGGTTTGCCAGGCCCTCCTCTAATCAACTTGCATGGGGTCCCCTCTGCTTTATCATCTGGTAGTCATTTTCAGAGCTAGTGAGGCACCACAGGGGACGAGCCTCTGGCAGCAGTTCGCAGTTTGATTTGCAACATTTGTCCATGCGCATTTTTATGCCATTTGAGGATTGCGTATCACATCATCACCAAGTGCAATTCTCCCTATTATGTCTAAGTGTATGTGAGCTCTGGGCTGAGGACCCCTCATGCCTGGCTTCCTTGGAACAGAGCCCAGAGAATATTTTGTAGCTGTACCTCAGACTGAAGTGGGGCCAGACAAGGAGCAGAGATAAGTTCAGAGCACCTTCATTTTGAATAGGAGAAGAAGCGAAAATTCCATGGAGGGTGCAGGGCAGGAATGGTGACATTCTCTCTGTATCTCCATATTCATTCACCCAGTCTGTTGCTGCATTCCTCAGAACAAGCAGGGCAAACTGAAGAATCCAGATCTTACTTTCTCCTGGCTTGTGTATGGTACAAGTCTAACCCTAGGCAGAACTCTGAAGGAAATATGGCTCTTCACTTCTATCCACCCAAAATGACCTTTTCCAAAACTATATCATAATAGTTCTGTTTTGTTGGACAAATATGTATTGATCAGCTGTTGTATTCCTGTGGCCTTCAAAGGAAATTAATATGTATCAGTGGCTCAAATAGATGAGATTGTTGTTCTTGGGAGATACATAATTCTCACTGGGACACAGGAGTGTGTGTACATGTGTGCACATGTGAGCATGCAAACGGGTCCAGAGTTCAAGTGAGCGGACTTGACATCTTCTCCACCACATAGGTATGCTGGATGCTGGTCTCCTACATATCATTTCAGGAAAAGTCAAAAGTTAACCCTAACCCTAACCCTTAAAGTGCTGACTCAACTCTGTGAGCATGTTTTAATACATTTATTTATTTATTTAATATCCTAGCCACTGTTTCTCCTCATTCCTCTACTCCCAGTCCCTCATCCTACTTCATTCTGTCCCTACCGCCAATCTACTCCCTCTGTTTCTGTTTAGGAAAGGACAGGTCTCCCATGAATATTAACTCTACTGTGTTTCAATGGTAGTAATTAGATTAAAAGTTTTAAAACCATCATTCAGTGTTCAAATCTAGAAATAGGAATAATAAAATCCAAAGCAAGAACCAAAATGAAACCAGCTTTCCCAGATCTTTCCTGCTGCAGAAAGCTCTCTGAGTTTGGTTTAACTCCTAAGAGGGTTCTTATCACATGACCAATAGAGGGAGGGGCATTTTTGGAGGCACAGCTGCATCCATCTTATTCTGAAAGCATATTCAGCCCATGACCCCATTGTCTGCATACTTTCTTATCATCTTCTGCACACCTTCTCTATCCACACCAAGACCACCCCCTATACAAGCTGTTACCAGCACATTGCTGAGCACTGCTGGGTACTGAGGCATGCATGATACAGCTCCAATTGGCTTAAGAACTGCCCACAAACTCTTCTAAGACATCATTTTGTAATGAGATTTTTATTGATGCACACATGTGTATGTGGGTATGCACACACATAAGGGGGCAAGAGGAGTACTTAGGTGTCTTGTTCTCTCCTCTGCTTTTATTTCCTTGAGACAGGGTATCTCAACTGAGCTGGCACTAGTTAGGCAACCAGATAAGACCCAGTGACCCTCCATCTCTACCCCTGATAGCACTACATTCTACAGGCTTGTGTGCTGGGCCTGGATTCTTTACTGGGTGCTGGGGATTAATTCTAGCCCATGTGTATATACAAGTGCTCTTGCCAATAGCTGTCCCTCAATCCCAACTGTAGTCTCTGTTTCCCAAGGTCCTATCACTTCCTTTCATGGTACAAGGCCTTCTTTGGCTTGAAGGGTCTTTCTAATTCTGCTCACCCTGCTGATAAATCCTTTTATCAACTAGTCCTCAATAGACCTGAAGCAGCAGAAGGTACACAAAAGCTCAAACTGAATGAGATTTGCTTTCCCAGGTCTAATTTCTCAGGAACTCAGCCTGAAATTCCCTACCATTTTTCCCCTGACTTATGATTTGATGTGTTGGGCAGTTTGAAAAATACTTAGCACCTGGGGACATGGAATGGGATCAAGGAGACTGAAATGCAGTTTGAGGGCTGTGGTTGTGGGAAGACAGGGCAGTGACAAGCCTTTTGTGATAGGAATAGCTTAGGCTGAGAGATGGAGGAGGCAGGGTGTTAGGCTTGTACTAGAAGAAAGCTCTAGAAAATATTGGACCTCTTTTGTGATGAGCGGTTTTCATACCAGCTTATTCAGAGATTCAACTGAGTTATTTACAGGACTCTGGCTTCTTTCTTTGTTTCTGCTTTGGATGGCTTTCCACCCCCTCTTCTCCCCCTTCTGCCCCTTCTTGGGGCTTTCTTCACTCACATCCATGTACTACAAACACAGGTTCCTGAGTATCCACAAGTTGGCAGACAGGATATTAGCTACATGGTAGTAATAAATGATAGAACTGTTGACTTGATCTTTCATGACAATGCAGGTGGTGCCTTCAGCTCCTTTATATTAATTTCCCCCATCATTCTTATTTGCTTATATTTTTGTTTTATCCTATGAATGTGGTGCTAATTGTAATGGGATTATGTTATTTTGCTACTGTTTCCTGTCATTGTACATATTTGTCCTGCCTATGGGTTTAATAAAAGTTGATTGGCTAAAGGCAGACAGGAAGTGTAGGTGAGGCTACCAGCCTAAGTAAACATGAAAACATCTCAGAGCAAAGACAAATGCCAAAGTCGCTAGAGCTGCCAAAAGACACACACATAAATGCTACTCTAAAAAAAGATACCAAGCCGTACAGCTAAACAAAATAAGTTCAGATAAAAAAGTTAGCAAATTATATACCTAGGCCCTAGGTCAATCAACATAAAAATAATACAAGTGTCTGTATGATTATTTGAGGTTAAGCGGAGCTAAGAGTAAGACTAAACCTCTAGTCCAGGCTGAGACAGTCTAAGCCAAAACCTATTACAACAGCTAATTGTCCTTGAAGTCATGATTCTGGGAGGCACAGTTGGACCCACTTACTCCAGTGCTTAGTGGATGTCTTCTAGACAGTAAGGAGACTCACTGATATACATATACATACTGGAATTGCTGGTGATTCATTTAGTTATATAGAAGGGTCAACCAGTTACCAAGGGTTATAATAAGCATCTTTTATCTGATTCTTCTACGCCACTTTGCTCAAATGTGTGTGACTCAGGACAGAAGAGTGGACAGTTGTTCAGACAGCCAGATGACAATAGATCTATGTCTTACAGGAGCGGATGCAAAAATCAATGGGATACTATAAACAAAACCATCGGGGACACTTATATCACTTTACACAAAAGACACTTGAGGTCCTCAGTGATGACTAGCCTGCTATTTGAAAAATCAAAATGTGGTTTGTAAGTGGAAGTGTCTCAGAGAAGCTCTAGCAGTGGCCATCAGTCCTTCAAACTGGCTCTTTGTGCAGAGCAGCATCTATATTGCCAATCTGTCCTTTCTTTCTGCTTGTGTATGTGTGTAACTTCTTCTTTGTTACCTTGACCTTGCAGTAATTCCAGTCTGGGTTACATGGAATAATAGACATATTTGGGGAACAAAGGGAGTGGCTGACACAATTCTAAGGTGGCCATTTGATAGGAATTTAATTGTCCCTGTCAGGAAAGATAGGACCATTTTAATGAAAAGGTTTTGAACTGGGAGGAAATTAGTAAACAATCTCTTAAGAAAGGACTATTATTGTTCTCATATCTGACACTTTAAACACAACCATTAAACCATCTAGCTCACACTGACTGAGACGTGAAAACCAGCAGTCAGCCTCATTTCCGGCACCCAATTGTGTGAGATTGCTTATAACCTGTCTGCTATCTGCCAATTCTGGCTTTCATTTTCCAAATCTAAGGATTTGAAGAGACAGGATGTTTTTAAGTGATTGTCTTCATTGTACTTTGAAAAAGTATGTGAGACATACACACTACTTACTGTTGAAGCTAATCTGTGAATCAAGAGCTTGGTTAAACCGTAGTCTCAGAAAGAGCCTCTCAGGCTCCCATATTTCTTCTCCACTCTATTGCTTCCTCAGGGACTAACTCTAGTTCTGCTGCTTGGATTATCTTTTCCAACATATTTTTGTCTCATAAACTGTATTACCAAATTACTAAGTGTTCTACTATGTGTATAGTTGAAATTCTTATCCCAATTTCAGCATACTCAAATCAATGTCTCTTTTGTGTTAGTTTTTATCCAGTACCATATTTGCAAGCTTTAGCCATATAGTGTGTATGCCACTGAGACCCCAAAAAGCAATTTGATATTGGGGCATTTGTTATCCATGTGGCAACCTTAGGCAGACAGTGGAGCAGGAAGAGCTATGCCCTCCATCTGTGAATAGAAGAGGAGAGGGAGGTGAAGATTGGATGTTACCCTATATCCAAACACTAGAACTGCCCCAGTAAAAGCCAGTCCCAGGCCCAGTGTAACTGAAGACTTCAGATTGAAACTCTTAGACTAAGCCCTCTCACCTGGCCAAGCTTCTCAGTTTCCAGGATTGCCTCCACACCAACCAAACCAATTCCAGCAGCCTCAGGAAAGTAGACAGGTCCTGTGTAGAAATTACCCCAGCAGCCCAGACACTGTCTTTCGTAGTGCCAGATCAGCTGAGGCTCAGACTGCAGGTCCATTCTCGGATCAGGCCAACCCCAGCAGACCCAAATTCCAGACCACCCTTAGCTCTTTGTTCCCTATATTTCCAGATGACAGGTTCACTGCCAACATCAGCCTCATGGCTAGTACTGGTCAGGCAGACATCTGCATATCCAGGTACTAGACCTTTTATACTCATCTGTCTCTGTCTTCTTAGACATTATCTTGGAAATAACAGTGCACTCGGTGTATCACAGTGTAATCAATATCTTGCTTTTTAAACTCAGGCAATACAGTGCATTGGTATCTCTCTTCATTTCCTTGCTTGCATTTGTATTGCAAGACTTCATTTATATTGTCTTGTATGGCCAGGGTTTATCCATTTTATAACACAATTTTACTTAATTTGTTTTCATTCTCATATTCTCTTTTGTGGTTATTTTCCTTCCTCCTAAAGCATATATTTCACATTTTTTAAAAGTGAAATTCTGCACATGATAAAGAATACATTTGTAAATTTTTTGAGAGTATATTTTACTATCATTTTAACTATATTTTGATGATCCAAAGTTATTTTCTTTCAGCCTTAAAACTACTATACTCTAGCTTTCATTATTGCTATGAAGAAACAAGCTGGGTGTATATATATATATATATATATATATATATATATAATATACATATATACATGTATATATATATACACACACACACATATATATGTGTATGTGTGTGTGTATATATATATATGTTTATGTGTGTGTGTATATCTATCTATATATATATATGTGTGTGTGTGTGTATGTGTGTGTGTATATATATATGTGTGTGTGTGTGTATGTGTGTGTGTATATATATATGTGTGTGTGTGTGTGTGTGTGTGTGTGTGTGTGTGTATACTGCATTCTAGGTACTTGGTTTTCTTACCTTCTTCCATCTTCCTTTTCTGCCTATTCTCTCCTCCTCCTCCTTACTTGCTCCTTTGCCAGATTTTTGGCTTTGAAAAAGTGACTCATTTAGTTATATTCAGGGTCATCTGTGCCCATTGATTTGGAACTTTTCAAAAAAGCCAGTGGTACACAACTTAGGGCAATGACTACCCCTTTCCCTGAGTTTATAGTAAGAAATACTGTTGTGGTATATTTGGTTGATATCTCTGGGAAGCCCCATTCTTTCTTTTTTTAAAAAGGTAAGTGGAGGAAGTGTGGATCTGGAGCAGAAGGGAGGTGCGGGGGTCTGGGAGAAACGGAGGGAGAGAATACTATGGTCAGAATGACTGTATGAGTGGAGGATAAAAAGAAAGGAAGAAATAGCCTGGCACTAAGGTATCCAACCCTCTGAGCTTTTCTTCCATTGTCGCCTGGCTGCTGATGGACCATTTGTATATGCCTTCATCTGCTTTTAGTATTTCATGTTTATCTAATAGTGAAAATGTTTTCAGTTCATCTCTATAGTCTCTAAAACCGAACAGTTGTAACATTATTTAAAAAGAGGCCAGAGTCTAAAGGTTCTTCTGATACCCAAGGCAGTCTCTTGATTGTGAACTCCTGTTAAAAATATATAAAAAAATAAGTTTCACACTTCTAGTACACAATGGTACAGAATAAACACTCCTGTCTCAGAAGGAGGAGATAGAGATGTAATACAGGAATACCTACATATAACAGGGAAAATATGAAATCATGAAGCTCTGTGCTGGCATGGAAGACTCAGGATGAAGTCATACAGGGTTCAACAGTCTTCATTCCTCAATCTCTGTGACTTTTAGCAGCCACATGTGATCCCTCTCCTGAGCTGACTCTGGCAGATTCTCCTGGCTGATGTCCTGTGAGCTTGGCTTTTCTAGCATTCTAGGTTCCCTGTCACAATATAGGCTTCATATCCATAGCTTTCTACAGTGACTTTTTAGGGCCTCTTTGAGTGGTCTTTGACCCTGCCACAAGCTCTTTTCACAATACTCTGGGGTTTATTTAGTTTACAATTCCACACTTCTCCAAATTCCAGCATGAGCCAGTTTTCAAAGGCCAAGTAGGTGCAGAAATAACACATCTTGGGAAGCAAAGAGAAAGATCTCACCCTGCGGGATCAGTGCTTCATACATTCAGGGCAAGTCTTGCTTCCTCAGAAAACCTGCTGAAGCACCTTCATAGACATTCCCAGAAACCTTTCTGCTTGGTGCATCTAAATCCCATCAGTCTGTTGCTCAAGATCAACCATCCCACCTTGGCATATGAAGACTGACTCGTGGTTTAGGCATGTGCTTGTCTTCCTTCATAGGCACAAAGACAGCTTTCTCTGTAGATTCTATCATGTGCTAAAGAAGCATTTTCTGGTAGAACCACTTTCCTGGGTTTCTATTTCTTTTCTCCAAGCTTACTATCAGCAAAACCTCCATTTAGCTTCTTCATTAGAAATCTTTGGTGTTGATTTCCGTCTCCCATGCTGCACATGGAGTCTTCCGATGCAAGGCAGCAGCTCCTTAGGACAGGCAGGATCCCTATGGTCCATGTAGGTGAAACATCCTATACTCAGTTCTCTGGATCTTGGGCATGCTTATATTTATTTTATTTTATTGTTTTACATTTTGACAGCTATAAAATT
Organism: Sigmodon hispidus; assembly: GCA_004025045.1. Lineage (NCBI taxonomy): Eukaryota > Metazoa > Chordata > Mammalia > Rodentia > Cricetidae > Sigmodon > Sigmodon hispidus. The sequence goes on along the minus strand of PVIH01001982.1, from coordinate 189,827 downwards.
GTTATAAGAAGATATTTTTAATATTGCACTCAGTATTTGTTTTTATCTGGTGATATTGTTCTACTAAACCATTATTAGAAATGGAAGTAACTGACTTTCTTTTTAAATCAAAATATAACTCTAATATTTTGTTTTATTAAAAATGTATTCTTTTTCCATTTTTTAATGCCCAAGGTGCAAAGACGTAAATGCTAGCTCAAAAAAGAAAAAGAAAAGAACATGTTTTCTAAAACAGGAAAATTGTCCTTGATAAAACTCAGAATGTAGGTCTATTCCAGGATCTCCCAATCCTTCTCAGGATTCTAGGGCAAGAATCATGCCCTAAGTTAGGAAGATGCCTACTAAATGGAATGGCTGTGTCTCCAGGGCATCCAGCGTGTTTTTTCTAGGAAGACTCAAGAGTCTGTATTTCCAAGCATTGCTTGAGGAAAGACCCACCGTAACCCATTCACGAGGAGCTCTCAGCCTGCTAGGAATGGGCTGGGTATCCTTATAGAATTACAGGCATAGGCTTTTCAGGGTGGGAGAAAACTAACACTGCAGTTTGGGTAATTGCACTATAATATTTTTATTCTTCTCTGATTTTTACATAGTTACACCACATATAATTATATAGCGTCTCACTGTCATATTTAGTTTTGGTTGTCTGCTTCTGGTTCCTTTGTATCTGGTAACTTTTCAGGGTTTGTAGAAGTTGGCCTCCTTGTCATGAGTGCTCCAGTCTTGATCTAAATTTCCCTTATTGTTACCTTTGCCATGACTCTGGTAGAGAAGACTCAAGGCTTTCATCTGGGGAATGGCAGACAGTGGATTAATATGAAGTTGCATGCTAGGAAGAATTACATGTTGAATTGAGTCCCAACAGCTCAAATTTGTATTTTGAAGTTCCAAACCTCAGTAACTCGGAATGTGGCTTTTCAGAGAAAGTGCTATATCATAGATAAAGGGATCCCTAATCAACAGTTATGATATCTTGATTAAAAGGGAATTTATATAAAGAAACACAAATGGGGAGGATGAAATGGAGACATGAAGTGCAGTTGGGATAATACATTGATGAGCTATGAGCTAGGCACTGCTGAAGATTCAAATAGCAAACCACTAGAACCTAAGGAATGATTCATTGTTAAGATGCTCCTTCTTCCATTGTGGAGGTGCTCCCTCTCACTGCTCTTGATTGTGAGTTCATAAATAAATTCTGTTGTTTGAGCCACAAAGTATGATGTCCTGGGTGATTTTTATTGTCAATGTAACACAACTTTGTCACATAGAAAGAAAAATTAAATAAATAATTGCATCTATCAAATTGACCTATAAAGAATTGTTTTGACTGATAATTGATGCAGGCAGGCCAAACCCACCATGGATGGTGCCATCATTCCTAGGGCTATGGGCCTGGACTCTTACAAGAAAGCTAGTAGAGGGGATGGTGCAGAGAGACAGATGATATCCAATATTCTGCTTCAGTTCCTTTTCTAACTGCCTTCAGTAGTGGACTGTCACCTGGAATTGTAGGCCAAATAAACCCTTTCCTCTCCTAGTTGCTTTTGGTCATGGCTTTGTATCATAGCAACAGAAAGCAAAGCAGAACATATGGGTTTTCCATCAAGCTAATATAGAAAGACTGTGAGTTATACTGAAATGTTGAGTGATTAAAATAGTTAGGAGCCTCCTCTATTTAGCCCAATGCATCATATAGCATTAACTTCAAGGCTCAATACTTGTCGATATCATTGAGTTTACTGCTTCCCAATATGCTTGATGTATGTATGTGTGCATATGTTCTGGCCCTTCACCATCAGTCACTCTGCCTCAATTCTTTAGCCTCCAATCCTTTTATGTGCTTTCACAGGATTGTGTAGTTCCCAACAAACTTTTGTTCATAAACTTCCAGTCCAACTTGCTCCAGTGAAAGACCTTATAAAACATTCAAAGATTTTATGTGTATCTAGGAACAAAGTCTACATATGAAGTCATATTTTTATTCTGGCTTATCAAACATGAATGGAAAGAGGCAAAGTCAAAACTTGTCACATGTATCTCGTGTATCTCAGACCACTCCTGCAAATCCTAGGCACAAAGTCAATGAATAATTTTTCCTATGTATTTTCCAGTGCCAAACACTTCCTCCACTAGTCCAGCTATGGACTTTTGTGATGGTTACCTGGGAGAAGTGTCATAGTCATTCACTGACTGGGAATGGTGCCAACAGGGTAAATGAGACATTTTTTTCCTTACTGCAAAAAGGAAGCCAGAAATAGAAGCCACTAGTCCAAGTTAAGCCAAAGTTGGAAATCAGTGCCATTTGTCACCATTTGACACTGTACAAGGGTGTCAGCGCTATGATGAGCCTACCATTCCTCGTGGGCTATTTCCTGGTTGTCTCATTTTAGACAGGATTTATGTTTCTGTGTCTTGTTGTCAATTACTTCTGGGACAGATGAAAGGAAGCCATTTATAATTGTTTAACATGTGTGCACAGGTCAACACATCCCACCTCCAAATTATCTGCCTTCTTAGGAATCACAGTTCTCTGGAGATTTATAACAGGCACTGAGCTTCAATCAGAGCATTAAATTTAGTGACCTTCAAGGGGAGCAGCAGCAGATTACAGCTTCCTCAGCTTGTACATGCCAAGAGTCAGCCATTCATCCTGCCACCAGACAAATGAACATTGCAGGGACTGCTGCTTGGAAGAGGGGAGTCTGGAAGCAAAAAGCCCAGATGGTGAGAGTGAGTGTAGACAAATCTGTGACCTGCAGGTTGAGTAAAGGAAGGATGCTAATAAACTTAGATTTATTTTAGCTTTGCACCTCAGGATGTAGATGAAGTCCTGAATATTTCTGAAAGTTACAGAAATGTCACTTCTAAGTAAACAAAACTGGAGGTTAATTTAAAACCATTTATCTAAAGCATCTCTCAGGACAGGGCTTGACTCAATATTTAAAATAAAGTTACTTTCCCTTGCAGAACTGAGACTCACAGCCATAGGCATATGTCTGTTTTTGGATTTTTTATAATGCTTAGCAATGACAACATTGAGAGTTGTGACAGTGAGGCCACCCCTCTAGAGCAGTCAGGCAAGCTATCCACCCTGGCTCTGATCTCTTTCTGTACCATATTCTTCACGGATACTTAATCCCCAGTGCAGCTTCTGTCTGGATCTGTCTGCCAACAGGAGTGACTTTTAAAAGGCCAACAGTAAACATACTGGATGAATTTTATCTATGAAGAAGCACCTGGCATCCTTAGTGTGACCGAAAAATGGACTTTTGTGATGGTTACCTGGAAGAAGTCTAATGAAGCCTTGGGGTTCTTGGCCTCCATGTGTCATAGCCCATTTGTAACCTGTCTTCAGAGACTGAGTACCATCCAACACCAGTGTGCTGATCCAGGCATGGGGGCTCCTGCTGGCTATTGGGCACTAGCTTTGCTCTACAATCTGTTTCCTCTTATATGGCTTTCCTGTGATACTGGGTTTTGTGGACTATTCCAAAGATGACAAGCCAGGATGCTCATATTTCCCCTCTCATATTCCAAATGAGTCTTGAGTATTTTAAAGATTGGGGAGTAAGAATTATATCCCAGCTGGACAGACAATTGTGAGACACATGGATGATGTAGATCAATGCATCTCTAATTTGTTTTCAGCATCTAAACAGAGACTAGAACTAAAGTGATTTGGAGTTGTAGGTGGAATCATTTCGCTATCAATTTTAGGCTTTTAAATTTCTAATGTGTACACCAAAGGCCATGCTGGATGCTCTTGATGATAATTTTGTTGTTTTTCCATCCTACATCATCAGACAACTGAGATAATGCAGTCAATAAAGACTTCCAGGCTGGGTTCTGACACCACAGTGAGTGGGTTATCCATAAAGTGGGTGTTAGGTGTATCATTCTTCTCTCGGAACCTGTTCTGTGGAACATGCTTTATAAACCTGGCTTCATGGGAAGAATTTAAACTTATTTATCCCTGTGTGTGGAGGTGTGCTGGTCCCTGAGAGAACTACCTTTCAACCTCCAGCTCCCTGGCAGCCACACAAGTTCCAAGGCATGGGTTTAGTTGGTGCTTACAGAAGACTTAAATCTAACCTCCACCTGGGGAGCGAAAGCACCTCTCCCAGGCTCTGCGAACACTACCAGCCACAGCTTTCAAGGGAAATAGTGCTTTGATTTTTTTCTAGGTCTTTTTTTTCTCATCTTCTATCTCTAAAACCAGGACTCTTTAATTATGAATTATGAAATTAACATATAAAAGTAATTCCTGTGCAACCCCTATGACGTGTGTTTGCTGTTTGGACATTGGGGTGGCGTGAGTCTATAAGAGACAAGTGTTTCATTAGGATCTCCAAACTGATGTGCATTCTTTGTTCCTGGCACTGTTACAGTTGTGTCCATCTGTTTGGGTGGCAGGAGGCTGTGGAGAATGATGCAAGCCAGTTCTGAGGAGGCCCATTTGCCAATGGAAGCGCAGGTTCAGGGACGCAGACCGCTGAGCACACCATGTGCCAACATGTCTGCCAAGAGAACCTTGTGTTTGGCAACTGCATCAGGACAGGGCAGTGTGCTGCTCTGCAATGGACAACATCTGTGGGTGGAAGCTGGTGGGTAGTGTTGCTCTCTGATTCATTCTGCTGCACACTGGGACCACCCACTGTGCTTTAGAACAAGTTTGGTAAATAAAAACCTCACAAAAGCAATTCAGTCTCAACATGGCAACCATATTAGTTACTTTTCTTGTTGTAACAAAACACACACCAAGCCACCTTACAGAGAGAATGGTTTATATAGGCAAAGTTAAGAGTAAAGTCTATACCAAGCCAGCTTACAGAGAGAATGGTTCATATAGGCAAAGTTGAGAGTAAAGTCTATTATGCTGGAATCCACTCCTCCTCTTTTCTCTTCTGAAAAGAGCAGGCCTCCCAGGGATATTAACCAAATATGGCACATCAAGTTACAGGGCATTGATTTTAAAAGTTTATGGCTTTATCAGAAACAGACATGTGTATACACAGGAGATGAGAACTGTTATAGTCCTTGTCCTTTCTTATACACACAAGTATTAGGTTGACATTTTCTTTTTCCTCATTCATTTCCCCAGATTTACTAAGATATAGTGGACAAGTAGATATCACATATGAATTTACAGCACATAATGTGATTTCTGGTATCTATATACATTATAAAATAATTAAAATTATCTGCTTAGTCAATAGAAAAGAAGAAAGTACTCTGCAGTTAAACAGAAACTCATCCCAGCCTTTGCTTCTGATGAAGCTGGATTAAGGTAGGATGGTCTAGAATGCAGAGGACCCAGGGCAAGGACTCTACTTCTTCATGGTTCTAGAAATCTATAAGTGAGGGGACAAGGGCAAAGTTATAAAGAAGTCACCCAAATAATTTTTTTAAAAAGGATCTAAAATAGACTGCTTTATAATGTATAACATTTCATATATAATTAGGTGTGGACAAGGGGCAGAAGGTAGAATTATTCTTAGTGGTTGAAACATGAGTAAGACACAAATGTTATTAACAAAAATGTATCACATAGACAGCGAGGATGCTGTTGTTTGGAGACAAAGAGTACCTGGGGCCTTGTTAGTGAGGTTTTGTGGTATATAGGCCCATCTGTGACAGTTTCCTGTGTAGCTCTTCAGAACTTGAAGGTGAGCAGAGCTCTGGGAATTATTTTTCCCATGTACAGTTCCATCATGGAGGCTGAGGAGGTTCTGAAGGCATAGATGAAGAAAATAGTGTAAGACTGAATCTTGGAAAATTCCTTCACTTATCACCAAGGAAAAAAGCAGACTTGAAAAAGAAAGCAGGAGAGAGACTAGTATGCTGGAAGCTTTGAAAAAGAACCAAACAGGTCAGAATATATGCATCTACCCTGGTTTTGAATTGGTCAACTGCATCCGACTTTTATTAAGTATTGGTATTTTGATGCTTTAGCCCTGTGATAGTTTGAGTGGTAAATGTCTCTCATAATCTAGGGCATATTTCTCAACCTGTTGTTCTTGACCTTTTGGGGAGTGTTTTATCATAGCAACAAAGAACAAGGTGAGAAAAAAGGCAACTACATAGATATAATGTGTAAGATGACATAGACATTGCAATTCCAGAGATGGACACTGTTAGAGACTGTCCCAGACTGTGAGGAGGAGACTAGGTAAGACAGCATTACTCTCTTCCAAGCATCTGCTTTCTTTTCTCCCAGAGACAGGGTGTGGTTTGCAGAAAAGATCTACAGAAATCAGCCAGCAGTGCTCCCTGCCTCAGGATGTCATATCTTCTCCATATGGTTTGCTATTTATCTTTATTTCTATTTTCACATTCAAAGACTTTCTTTGTTCTCTCTACCCGTCAGCAGACATCATTTTCCTAGTTCATATAAATCTCATCTAATTATATTTGCATTATACTTTTTCCTGCTATTTTAAAATATTTGATTGCTTTCATTTCCCCACAAGTTCCTGGAAGTAATTGGTCCCAGAGTGAATCAATGTCTTCAAGCTTTTACTAATGTAGGGATATTTTTCACTTTGTTTATATTTTATTTTAGAATTTGCCAGTTCTGTTTTCTTATTTGGTTAGTTTTGGTTTTGTTTCTATTCTGGGCTATTTCCCTTGAGTGTGCTTCCTTAAGCAGAATTTTTGGCTGCACTATCAACAATCATGCTGCCCATCAGTAATCCTGGCTAACAACAGTGGCACTGATGGCCCATTGCATCTGATGAATGCTACCCATGTCAACATGTCATCCCTTAGTTGATTTAGGCCTGCCTTGGTTTCAGCATCTCTAGTCTCTCCTTTATTCTTCTGCTTTCTAACTATGCTGTCCTTGCATTGTCTGGCAGAAGCCTGAAGCACTGGGGCCCATTTCTACTACACCGCTGCATGCATCTTTTAAAACCTCACAAATGAGACATGCAGGACTGGCGCCCTGTCTCTGGAGATACTGTTTTACACTCTGATTTGAAATTTTCCAAGAATGCACTTGCCATTTCTTCAACGTTTTGCTGCATGCACAGTTCAGGTCTAGGTTGTATGGAAGAGATAAATTGTAGTAGACTTTCAAACATTTAATAATATTAATCTGTCAATTACAACACTCATCCAAACTCAGAGATATTCCTGGCCTTGAGATTGTATGATATCAATAAATTCCATGAAAAAGAAAATTGACAAGAAGAAATTGCTAGGATTTATTTGTAGTGAACTTTTTCTAGCAAATGAAGAAAAATTAACTTGCTGACCATATTCACATCAGCAGTAATGGCCACAGCTGGAGTTCAGTGCAGACAATATGTTCTGGTAAATATTTTGACAATGGCTTTCTGAAGGGTGGGGCTACCTGTCAATATTGACAGCATTTGACCATTACAATGGTATGAATATACCAATCATGGCTATTTCCACACTACCTGGTGACCTTTATTGCATGTGTGATAGTGAAGAAATGTACACAAATGTTCTTCCTGTGCTGGTATGAACATTTTCATCCCATCACTGAGTATAGGCTGAAGTCATAGCCCATGATACATCTTGAATTTTTCTAAATATTTTCTTATATTTGCCATGTATTACAAAAGAAAAAAAATATTTCCATTATGTTATAGAAACAAAGTGGGAGGGGGGAACTATATGTTCCTCGAGGATTTAGTTTATCACTTGACATTCTGGAGGCAAACTAAATGGAAAGATAAAAAAGATAGGGGGCAGTGGACTACATCTGAGATCCTTGTCTCTCTGGAAAGAAAGGTACACAGAGTTATTGACCCTAAAGTGTAATGACATTGGCCCCTAAAGCCCCTAAAAACAGAGTTGACACATTATTTTTCATTCTAAATATGTTAATAATAAATAGAGAGCAGATAAATGCCAGATGTTGTGGAACATGTAAAGTGTCCACTGTGAATGTCTAAGGACAGCCAGAGTTGGAGATGAGCTATCATACAACATCTTTTTTCATGGGAGAGGTGAAGTATGAGATGCTTTTCATTGACACAGGTCAGTCCTCAGCTTGCACACACTTCTTACTCCTCACATCAACACAAGAAGACCTTGGAGCCACCATGCCAAGCCATGATGGGAGCTACACTGTCACCTCATTGGCTGGTAATAATATCCCATCCAAAGTAACTATTCTAGGAGAATAGAAGTGGCGAGCAGAAGTTGATGATGGCGTGATAAGGGGACTAAAGTTGCTATTACCTTAGGTACATCCCAACAACTCACATACCACATTCAATATTCTGCATGAAACTGGCCAGGATCTGAAGAGCTGCTACACTTTGGAAGGCAGGAAACCTGACTGTCTTTATGGAGGTACTTAATGTAGCAGACATTATTTTTCCCAAGGGTGTGCTTATCTAGAGTTCTGACAGCACCACACATAGACACCAGCATCCCTTCTTCCTCTCTGCTATACAGACTTAGTACTGACAGTGTTAAGACAGTGGAGAATTTTGTTTTGTCCTTTGTTATTGACAGCTGGGATAGAACTTTAAATCATTTTTCATTTATAGATTCTTCAAGCTCAATTTCGCATGTTTCAATGTGTAAAAATACCTGCCTCATTTTGAGATTGCCAGGGATGTTGTCAGAGCAATTTTGCTGCATTTCTTCATGTTTCTCAGAGCTTAAAATTCCTTATTTTGTCTGCTGTAAGAAGAGAGTAATGGACTAGGCTTTCATTCACTTAGGAAATCTATTCATCTTCATAAAAAGCTGAGTCCTGTCTGTAGGTATTTCATTGTTTTCTAAAACAAGATGGTATTATATTGCTTGGTCTCTGTATGAATTCTCAGAGTTTGCCTTCTTACATGGCAATCCACATGTCAAAAGCTAGTGTTCAGGAAGAATCTTCCTTCCTTGTCCCTCCCTGCACTCATTCCTGTACCACTGACACTGCAACAGCTGTGAGCTCCCCATCATGACTTCTTGGTTTCTACAGTATCATCTTTTTTCCTAGCTGCTATTCAGCCCAGGCATCATCCCACTGGTGAAAACACAGGCCGATCTCACAATGACTACGTAATGATCACTAGTCAAAACTTTAATTTTCATCCCCATCCCCTCCCTCCTATTCCCCCCTCACCCACAATTTACTGCAGAAATCTCATCTATTTCTCCTTCCCAGAGTGATCCATCCATCCCTCAGGATGATATTTTCTAGTCCCACCCATTTGCCTTCAAATTTCATAATGACATTGTTTTTAATACTCCATTGTGTAAATGTACCACCTTTTTTTTTTATTCTTTGGTTGCAGACATCTGAATTGTTTCTGGGATCTGATTATTACAACGAATGCTGCAATGAACATAGTTGAGCAAGTGAGTTGATGGAGGGGGAGAGCAATGAAAGAGATATCTTGATAGAGGGAGACATTATGGAATTAGGGAGGAAACCCCTGGTGCTAGGAAAACCCCAGGAATTTACAAAGATGACCCCAGCTTAAACGACTGTCTGACCTATGCCAGTAACCCTATTGGTGAACACCCTAACTGTCACCAAAGAGTCTTTATCCAGTTAACTAATGGAAGCAGATGCAGAGATCCACAGCCAAGCACAAGTTCAAGCCTCAGGAGTCCAGTTGAAGCAAGGAGGAGAAGGAGAGATCATATGAGTAGGGAGAGGGGTATCAAGATCATGATGGGGAATCTACAGAGACAACTAAACCAAATTAATGGGAACTCGTGAACTTTTGACTGACAGAAGTGGAGCCTGCATAGAACCAGACTAGGCCCTCTGCATAAGGGAGACAGCTGTGTAGCTTGGACTATTTGAGGAGCCCCAGGCAATGGGATCAGGATTTATTTCTTGTGTATTAACTGTCTTTATGTGGCCCATTAGCTATAGTGCTCAATCTTGATCTGGGGGAAGGGGCTTGGTACTACCACAGCTGAATGTACTAGGCTTTGCTGACTCCCCATGGGAGGCCTTCCCTTCTGAAGGAAAGGATAGGGGATGGGGCACAGGAGGAGGCTAGGGGGAAGTGGGAGAGATAAGAGAGGAATTTGTGGTTGGTATATAAAATAAATAATAAAAATTCTTGAATAAAACAAACAAAAAGTAATTTGATTTTGAGAACAGTGTCCTCTATATGCTTCAGCAATAAGCACTCTAACCTAGACTTGTATAATCTCTCAGAGTCTGAATTCCAAGCTTCTAACCTCCCGGCAATGGGTGTTTAGGATTCTACTTAAACGCCCTGCTGATGTTTAAATACACCACAGAGAAAACACTATCAGCCAGTGTTCCAAATGTGAATCATTTCCAGCTCTGAAAATGACCTATGGAGACCAAGCTGCCTCCACAATGAGATCATTGTATCTTATTCTCCTCCTAAAATATTTATCTCGGTGCAGCATCCTTCTCACTGGATGCCTATGATGTGATGCCCAGGAGAGCAAATGTGTTCTGCAGCATTTAACACTTAGATACTCTGACCTCATCTGTCTTTGCAAGGGTGGATATTAAAATCAGGCCATTGTCAGTGCTAACTCTGTGCTACCAAAGAATAGGAATCTGCATCTTAAAGTCACTGTGCATCATGAAGGCTTAACTGTCAAGTACCACTCTATGTGTAATATGTGTTCTCTACCCGTGCATGCGTGCATGTGCATATATGTGTATGTGTGTACATGTGCGTGTGCATGTGTGTGTGTGTGTGCATGTGCATGTGCGTGTGCATGTGTGTGTGTAGGTGCATCCATGATGGCACATACTTGTAGGTACCAGAGGAAGATTCTGAATATTCTGCTCTACCATTTTCTCATTTATTCTTTTTAGAAATATTCATCACTGAACCTGTATGTAGTTTTCCACCCTATTCTATGCTTGGCTGACACTTTCATGTCAGGAGCTTCTGTCTCCACACACTCAATTCCATGGTGTATTTACAGTCTTACTTTTGTCTGGATGTCAGTGACTGATTCTCAAGTCTTCATGTCAGGACTTTTACATAATGAGACACCCTAGGCTCTGAATTTAACTTTTTCTTTGTATATTAGGTATAAAAAATGGACTCAGAGGAGTGTATAGGGCACAGATATTTTCTTTAGGTTAGACAGCTACATATGAGAGATAGCCTATTCTAGTCTCTCTCTTTCTTTTGTATTTCTCACAATCTTTTTTTTTTTTTTTTGGATTGAGTTGTTACTAATGTCCCTGGAATGAGATAAAGATATGGATATAGTTTAGTGCAGGCTGATTGGAGCCTCTACAATCTTCTAGGATACTTTTTATAAATTTCTAGGCCTCACCTCAAATGCACAAAATCCCAGGATCAATGCCTTCCCTGAAATTCCCTGTAATAATATGTTTCTGGGATGGACTTTCTGGCCTCGCCCAGAGGTTTGGACCTGCTTTCAGCCCTGCTGCTGCTTTGCCCCAAGTAATCATACAGAGGCTTATCTTAATTTCATGCTGATTGACCAGTGGCTCAGATATATTGTTAGCTAGCTCTTTCATCTTAGCACAATCTATTTTCATTCATTTGTTTAGCCATGTGGGTAGGTACCTTTTCTCAGCGCAGCATGGTTGTCTTCTTTTCTCTGTGTCCGCTGGAGTCCTCTTGGTATCTTTCTCAGTTGGCATCTCTGCTTTGCTCTTCTTGTTCCCAGAGTTTTCCTAGTCTAGTAGCCCCACCCATACTTCCTGTCTGCCTTCTGCCAATCAGCATTTTAATTGAACCAGTAGGTGGGACAAATTATAATGTAACAAAACATAATTCCACTACACTTCCAACATGTTCTTGATCATAATCTTAGCTTAGAAATTCCCACTCTGGGACAGGCATGCTTGTCATTAGTCTGGTAGAAACATTCACCATAACCCAAGCTTGTTCTCCTGTGTGTGCAGATGTAAGAAGCAAAGGCTAGGGTTCAAGTATATGAAGAAATAAAGACTGTAAAAGGTAGATTGTAATATTCATCAGTATGGTTGTTTGAACTAGAATATCCCTGTAGGCTCATGTTTAAATGCTTGGTCCCTAGTTGGTGGAACTATCTGAAAAGTATTAGGAGGTGTGGCCTTGCTAGAGAAGGTTGTTGGACTTTGAGGTTGCCAAAGCCCATGCCATTCCCTGTTAGCTCTCCCTTGTGGTTATCTCAACAAGCAAACTATCTGCTACTACTCTAGTACCACGCCTGCCTGTCTGTTGCCATGCTCCCTGCATGATGGTTATGGACTCTACTACCCTCTGGAACCCTGAGCCCCAAGTTAAATTCCTTTTTTTTATAAATTGCCTTGGCCAAACATGGTGTTTTATTATGGCAATAGGACGATAACTGAGACAACCAGTAAGAATTTGATCATCTGATACATTTTTGTTTCTACTATATTCTGGCTGCTTTCTTAAGTGATAGAGGCAGAACAGTGGATAAGATAGACAATATCTGAGATATTATAACAACACATAGCATCTCTTAGAACACTGCAATCATGTATAGAGATGTTTAATAAACAAACAAACCCTAATGTTGTTACATAGGGCAGCTTCCTAATTTCTTGAGGGCAATAGAATTACAGACCAGCAGAGGCCTTGGCTAATACTTAACTAGAAGATAGTGCTACTACATTTTCCCTGTAGGCAAAATAAAGCAATATTTGGTGATGTCTAATTGATGACAGTTCTTTATAAGGAAGTAAATGTGTAGTCTTCTAAGTTCTTCTTAGCTCTAACAAGAGGAAGGAATGCAGGTCTGATAGCCATAATGGTCAGGTGTGTCCACACCTGGTTTCCAAGCTCAGGACCTCATACTCTGCAAGATGGTTCCTTCTTCTATGCAAACCTTGCTTTTCTGCCATCTACACCATGCCTTCCTGTCTCCCTTCTTGGTTCTATTTTCCTCATAGAACATGTCTTCTGAAATGCATTGTTCATCATTTGACCTCTACTTTCTATATACTAACTAGCATCTTGACTTCTAGAAGATCTTTGCCCTAGGGAACAACATTAGGGTTGTGGATAGGATATTTATCCATAGGGCACAAATAATATAAGTTTTCCAGAATTTGAGTCTCCTCCTTCTGTCCATTGCCTTAATGAGAATCTCTGTGTGTATGTGTGGTGGTGTTATGTTGTGAATCATATGTATCTCTGTGTGGTACATATTCATAACTGTGCAGTTGTAAGCACATAGGCATGTGCATGTAGAAGCCAGCACAGAATGTTCAGTACTCTATCACTGTCTGCCTTACAATTGTCTTGAGATGAAGTCTGTTATTGAGACAAAACTTATTTTTTCAGCCAGTAAGCTCTTGAGTTCTGACTCTGTTCCCTAGTGCTGATAGAGAAAAGGCATGCTCAATTTCTTATGTGGATGCTTGAGAGTCACACTCAGGGTCTCTTGCTTGTAGGGTTAGGGTTAACCATATCCCTACCCACCCACATATGTGCACACACAATTTTCTTTTTAAAAAAAGCACTCCCCAAACTGACTTTATCTGGCTCCTGTTCCCGAGTACTCTCAATGGTTTTGCCTATATTATTATTTCAGGCATCACAATTCTGTCTGGAATCAGGGAAGTGAGTGAGGGTAAATTTTCATTCAATATTAAATTCCCAGCCCAGGTCCAGGCAGGGACCTCATCCCGTGCCCTCTGCCTGACTCCCCTTCTGGTGTATGTTGCAGACTCCAGTGGGAAGTAGCTGTCAGGGTGGTACCCAGGGCTCTCAGTTAGTGTTGCCTTCCTTTGGCAAAGCTTCATTTGTAGTTGGATGTCTTGCAATATGATGTCATCCATGGTGTTGACATCCTGCTGGGAAGGAGAGCTGAATTCTTTTCTTCCAAATTGGCTCTGTTGGCAGTTGAATGGGTGACAGTAAGTAATTATTTCTTTCCTTCTTTTGCTTGTGTTCTCTGGTCTTATTCACAGTAACAAAAGGAAAACATTGCTGCAGTGTGGAGTGCCAGAGGATTGCTGTGAATGGGCTGGAGCCACGTGATGCCCTGTGAATGCAGAACAGGCTATTTCCAGTATTTCTCATGTGTGCGTCTATGTCTGCTTGCCTCATAGTGTGAATGTGAGGGCTGGAGAGCTCTTTCTGAATGCTGAGGAATCCATTTCCATCACCCCCTGCTTCAGCTTATCAATCATCATCAGGCTTCTGGTCTTTCAAGCATTCCCCGTTGTGCCCTGGACACACCTGTCCCTTCAAAGCCAAAGGCCCCTGTGCATTCTCTGAGCTCACTCTGGAAGAGGGAACTTTCAATTTCCTTCAACATTTATAAGCCTCAGGAGCCTGGGGACAGATGTTTCACTGTGCTGTGGCCCTGCCCTGGGGAGCAGGCTGCCAATCCATTTCTAACCTGTTGCTGTGTAGCTCAGACCTCATGAAAAAGACTTAATCTCCAATGATTAAACTTTAAGATCCTTCTCTCCATTTAAACATTGAGCTCATTTTATGGCTGTGGAAGCAGCAGTTAAGCAAAGGGGAGAGAAGTTTACTGCGTCTTAACTTGTGCAGCAAATTGAATTTCTATTGATGAGAAGTACTTCTCGCCCGAAGAACTTTCCAGGAGCTTGGACTGAGAAAAAATGGGCATAGGTTTGTGGACTTAAAAAGAATAACAATGCAGTAATAGCATCTACAGAGATGAAACTGTTGGTATTGCCTCTAATGCTGCAGATTAATTTGACAGGCTTTTTTCTAACATGTGGAGAGGGAGATATTGCTTGAGTCCCTGGGGAGTGCATAGAGATAAAACCAGATAAATGCATAGGTTTGAGCAGTTACTGGTCTCTGAATTTGCACCTATTGTCCACCCCACCCCCACGCCCATCATTTTACAAACTCCTCTGTAGGTGTGAACACATTATCCTGAGTATCTGCAGTCTGGGCACTTTTGTGCATTTTTAGCATGTACAACTTTTCTTTCCTGGAATGTATACATGCATGTAAAAGTTTAAAACCACAGTTGGTCAGTTGGTAATATATATTGAGCTGACTCTGATTCCCAACTAGGCAGGATGTCAAGGATGCCACATGGCTGACATTTAAGGCCAGAGAGTCCAATTCATGGACTCTTTGCCCACTGCATTGGCCTCAACTGGCTTTCCTCTCTTTCTATTCAGGAGATTTTTTTTTTTTTTTTTTTTTGCTCTGGTGGGATTAGTGGACGAGAAGAGAGAGACTGGAGCAGGTATGTGGTAGAGATTAGGGGAGCTGGCTAAAATGTGGAATGACCCAGATATAAACAACAGGTCACAATGGCAGCTTCCTAGAGAGAAGATGCTCACTGAGGAGAGGGTCATGTCTGCCATATTAGCCTGGAGCAATGGAGTCCACACTAATCTCTAAAGTCTTTTTATCAATTAGGGGATCTGTAGCTATAATAAAGGATCATTTGAAGGTGAGTGACCCAAGTATTACTCACTCAGACAGGAAATATAAGCATTTTATATATTAATGGTTTGGGATAAACCATTTCAAACTACTGATATTAAACTACTCAGCCTACCAAAGCAGCAGCTTCATGTTGGGACAGCCTTTTGTTTAGACTGTGTTCATAGCTACAGGTGGTTTCCCTGTCATGTGAGTCCATTTGGTGGAATGCTTGTTCCTTGGTACCACCAGGCATTTTTTTCCTTTTAAAGATTTATTCTTAATCCTCTTATCTGTTTCTGGAGGCATCACGGCATCTCTTTTCACATGATATAAATGTCATCCAGCTTTCTTCTTATTTGCATGTATCTAAGAAACTCAGGCCACTTTCTTTATTTTTTAACCCTATAACTCCCTTGACTAAGCATTGCCTTTTCATAATTCACAAAAATTCTTATCTAATAAAGACCACTTGCTGGTAATATATATAAAACAAACTAATAGCAACTTCCCCCTTCCAAAAAATAAACCACCCACAAATAAATAAGAGACCTTCCATTGTGTTATTACTGTTTTGGTTTGGGGTGTGTGTGTGTGTGTGTGTGTGTGTGTGTGCATGTGTGAATTCCTGCCCATAATTGTACATATAGGTGTATGTGTGCATGCTATAAGAAAATCTGTAACATTGTTCCTTATGCTACTTTGCTTTTTAGTACAAGATCTCTTATTGGTCTGGAAAACTCTGTTTTATCTGACTGGACAGAGATTTGCCTGCCTCTGGCTCACAAGAACTGAGGTTATAAATGTACTATCCTACCTGATATTTTCCCATGGGCATAGGACTTAGAACTCAACAGATCTTGATGTCTTCACAGCAGGCAGTCTACCACTGAGCCATCTCCTCAGGCCTGCATTTTTCATTTCTTGAAATCATACCCATGTCCAAGTCAGCCAGCTGTGCTGTGTGGAAGGGAACATTGTGTTGACAGGCAATAGCCTTGTTCACTTGTGTTCATGTGTTCAATGTGCCCCTGAGGCGCTTCTGTTGAATCCCAGAGCAGATTTTCTTCTCCAGAGTCAGGGACACTCCACTGGGAGGAGGAACTTGCTGTCAGTTACTGCTGCTGGAAGGGAAAGGATCTCAGGGGGAACTGTACTTAAAAGGCAGTGGGCAGCCTGCTCCTTTCTCAAGAGTTTCCTATGTTCAGTTTATGATTCATTCCACCCCAGCACATTCTCAACCAGGGGTCTGAGATTCTATCTCAAGATAAGCGCAAATGTTTTGTAGATGGGCTCCATAAAGGATCCTGTTAAAGCCTTTCTCTCCTCTTCTCCAGGATGTGACCAAGATGCTGTGATTGGTTAATGGAGAGATGGGTCAGTGCCATCACCAGTTTCCCTGAGAACTGGTCAAGGAAAAGCAAAGATGCAATCGTGTGCATATTTTTATTCATCTATGAGATTAGAACCAGTGCAGGCTGCAGCTCACATGCCAGTGAGAACTCTTTCAAGATGGGAGATGAATAGGTAAGGGGAGGCCATGCAGAAAAGAGAGCTAACTAGAGAGCCAGCCATGGTGCTGATGGGCTGTTGGAAACTGAAGAGTACACCATTTCCTTTGGCCTTGATTTCATTTTAATAATTTCAAAAATGTCAGGTTTGAAATAGAGTATCTCTTAGCATCTTCTAGAAAATGATAGAAATATGAGTTCTCTAATATGCCAGCATTATCTGTGGAGAATTAGTTCTTCAAGTAGAAACTGGAGGCTATGCTAGCGAAGAGTGACACACTAGATAATGTGAGATTCTGGCCCAGCCTATCCCTGAGATTAGAACCCGCAGTCCCAAAAATTCACACAAAATTTTACATTAATTACATGTTGTTTGGCCTATGGTTCCGGCATATTATTTGCTAACTCTTACTCCTAAGCTAATCCATGAGTCTGCCTGGCATCTCAGCACTTGGGAGGCAGAGATGCAGGAGGATCTTTGTGAGTTTGCCAGTCTCATCTACAAGGCAGAACAGAACATCCAGGACTGTTTGTTACACAGAGAAAACCTGTCTCAAAAAGAAAAGAAAACAAACACAAAACCAAAAAAGGCTCGAGAGATTGTTCTGTCCTCTGATATTCCAAACTGATTTTATTTAATATACAATATATCACCAAAACACCGAAGCTGTTGGCTGGGCGAGGGGTAGGGGAGGCTTGCAGCAGAAACCCTAAAGCAAGAGAAAGCCCTGGTGATAAAGCATATGAATGCAGAAACCCAAAACAATGGATTGCATAAGAAGCCTAGTTTTCCTTTAAAGTAATTTGTTCTGATTGAGAAAAATGAGATGTGCTCACTAGAGAAAATTAATATTGTCAAGAATGTCATACACAAAGCAGCAAAAACGTAATCATGTTCCCAAGTAACCATCGGTAGCTCACACACTACATTTTATTTTGACATTGTTCTTGAGTTATATAGTCTAAATAATTCTGGATCCTCTTCAAATTTATCTTATATGAAGACTTAATATGTGATCATGTTTTATTCTTTGGGGAGATAATGTTGTAGTTGAAATAAATGTAGACTTTTATATCTTCTGATACCCCATGGAAAACATGAATAACTCTTTCTTCCATATTGTCACTATTTAATCATAACTAGAATATTATGCCTCATCTTTCTTGGCCAGTAGAAATAAAATGCTTAAGGTTGTCAATAATATTGTCCACCTTCTAGGAGATGCTCTATCTAGCCAGATTGCTAGAAAGAATATGCTTTCCATGTCTGGCAGTTTCATTAAACTGCATTATACTTGATAATGAAGTTTGTTTTTCTTTTTGTAAATGATTCTCCACAGCTTTGCTCACTGACTTATTGGCATTTTTGTGATTTTTGACCAATGAAAAGATTAACTTTGATTTTTTTTTTATCCCTGAAGGATTTTTAAAAGCTGAGATGACTTTTAAAAAAATCTGCATTTGTTAAAACTTGCAGGAAAGACTGAAGCCTCTATATGGATGGAGGTTTAGGGAAAATGCCACAGCTGGACTTAGTTGATTTACTCTTCTGTGTTTCTGTACATCTCTGCCAAAAGCCAGATCATCTTTATGATGTGAAAATATCCCGTTGGAGAAGAGGGATATGGAAAGAAACCTTAGAGTTTGTGTATTTTTGGTTACAGAACCATTGAAATAGTTCCTCATTTTTGTGAATACCTTATAATTCCTTCCAAGGAACTAACCCATAGGTTTATGCCTGCCTGTCTTTCTGTTATCATCTATCATCTATCTCTATCTATCCATCCATCCCCCTTTTTCTATCTAACCTATTTACGTATTTTTGTCTTTTAATATCTGTTGTCTACCTTTCCATCATTTTCTATCTATTATCTATCATCTGCCCTCTACTATATATCTGTCATCTAATTATCAAAAATCTATCCTGTATTATCTATTATTGTCAACCTATATGCCATTTAATCATTTATCTTAAATGTTAAAGGGTCTATCAGTGTCTTGACCATCTTGATCCAGTCACTTTTTTTTCTTTAAAAGTTCTTTATTTTCCATTTTACAAACAAACCACAGTTTACCCTCCATTTCCTCTTCCCACTTACTCCCCTAACTTCTCCCTATCCCACCCTCCATCCACTCCTCAGAGAAGGTAAGGCCTCCCACGGGGAGTCAACAAAGTCTACTGCATCAAGTTGAGACAGGACCAAGCCCCTTTCCCCTGTATCTAAGCTGATTAAAGTACCCTCCTATAGGAAATGGATTCCAAAGGGCCAGTTTATGCACTAGGGATAAGTCCTGGTCCCACTGCCAGAGGCCACACAAACTGTCATCCATATTCAGATGGCCTAGTTAGATCTCATGCAGGTTCCTCAGCTGTCAATCCAGAGACAGTGAGCTCCAACTAGCTTGGGTCAGCTATCGCTATGGGTTTCTCCATCATTATCTTGATCTCTTGGCTCATGTAACCCATTTTCTCTCTCTTTGACTGAATTCCAGAAGCTCCACCAAGTGCTTGGCTGTGGATGAATCTCTGCTTCTTCTTCCATCAGTTACTGGATGAATGTTCTACGATGACAATTAGGGTAATCATTAATCTTACAGGGGAAGGCCAGTTTAGACATCCTCTCCACCTTTGCTTGACTCTTCGATGGGGTCATCCTTGTGAATTCTTGCAAACTACCTTAGCAACAGGTTTCTTCCTAACTCCATAATGACTTCCTCTATATAGATACCCATTCTTTTGCTCTCTTTCTTTATCCTGCCCCTAATTCAACCATCCTGTTCCCTCCTGTTCTCATGCAACTTACCCTTACTCTCCCTTGCTTCCAGTTTACTCAGGAGATCTTATTTATTTTCCCTTCCTAGTGGATCTATGCATGTCTGTTTTGAGGTCTTCCTTATTACCTAGCTACTCTAGGGTTATGGACTGTATAGCCTGGTTATCTTTTGCTTTATATCTAATATCCATTTGTGAGTGAGTACATACCATATTTGTCTTTATGTATCTAGCTTACCTTACTCAGGAAACTTTTTTCTAGTTTTATCCTGCAATTTAATAGTGTCATTTTTTTAACAGCTGAGTAATAGTCTATTGTGCAAATTTACCACATTTTCTTTATCATTCTTCAGTTGAGGGGCATGTAGGTTGTTTCTTGGTTCTGGATATTAAGAATAGTGCTGCTATAAACAAAGTTGACAAATGTCCTTGTGGTATGAATGTATTTTGGTATATGCCCAAGAGTGGTATTGCTGGATAATGGAGTATATTAATTCCCAATTTTCTAAGAAACTTCCTTACTGATTTCTAAAGTGGTAGTACAAGTTTACATTCCCATCAGAAATGGAGGAGTGTTCCTCTTACTCCACATCCTTTCCTGCATAGGCTGTTGTTAGTGTTTATTATAGTAGCCATTCTAACAGGTGTGAGATGGTATCTCACAGTTGATTTGATTTGCATTTCCTTGATGGCTAAGAATGTTGAGCAATTTTTTACTCAACATATTTGTCTTTCAGCTATTTGAGATTCTTCTGTTTAAAATTCTCTGTTTAGATCTATAGTCCATTTTTAAATTGTATTATTTGGCATTTTGATGTCTAGTTTCTTGAGTTCATTATATATTTTGGAGATCAGCTTTCTGTCAAATGTAGGGTTGGTGAAGATCTTTTCCCATTCTCTAGGCTGCTGTTTTGTCTTATTGTCCATGTCCTTTGCCTTACAGAAGCTTCTCAGTTTCAGGAGATCCCACTTATTAATTATTACTCTGTATCTGTGCTACTGGTATTATACTTAGAAGTTAGTCTCCTGTGCCAATGTGTTCAAAGCTACCTCCCACCTTCTCTTCTATCATGTTCAGTGTAACTGGGTTTATGTTGAGGTCTTTGATCCAATTGGACTTGAGTTTTGTGTATGGCAATAGACATGGATCTATTTGCATTCTTATATATGCCAGCATCCAGCTATGCCAGCACAATTTGTTGAAGATGCTTTCCACTGTATATTTTTGACTTCTTTGTCAAAAATCAGGAGTTCATAGGTGTGTGGATTAATGTCAAGGTCTTTGATTTGGTTTCAATGACTCACATGTCTGCTTTTATGCCAATACCAAGCTGTTTTTACTAGTATAGTTTCATAATAGAGCTTGGAGTCAGGGATAGTGATGCCTCTAGAAATTACATTATTAGACAAGATTTTCTTAGGCAATCCGGGGGTTTTTGGTTTTCCATATGAAGTTGAGTATTGTTCTTTCAAGGTCTATGAAGAATTGTCTTGGGATTTTGATGGTGATTGCATTGAATTTGTAGATGACCCAGTCACTTTTTGAGTAGCCCTGCTATACTTGTTAGCTCTTCCCTTCATAGAGAAGGCTATAGATGTTCCATCCCAAAGTCATCCTGGCTTCATAGTAATTTGAAGTAAATTTCCTGAGTAAGGTAAGCTAGATACATAAAGACAAACATGGTATGTGCTCACTCACATTGCCCAAGCAATACCCTATATTTATGCCTTTGTTCCTCATATAGGAACTTTCTGTTCATGGTGTTATTGAAACTAGTTTTAACTAGTACTTCAAGTTTAACTCTCTTGTTCTCTGAAAGAAAATATTGTTTATGTTACCTGAACCAATAACGAATCCCAATTGCCACTACAGAGCTCATCCTTTGTGTCCATTAACTGAAGTTATCAGACCAGGCTCTTGTCTGTCCAGCAGGGTGGTCCCTTATACCCACTTTAGTCAAAAGCAGAGGAGGAGAGAAGTTTGGATTCTATTTTCAAGAATCATCACAAGTTTAATATTAGTAAGTAGAAAACCTTGATTAAAAAAATGATTTAGGCATGAGAAATGCCCTTGTCTACCACCAACAGCAGAAAGTGTCATGATGTTAAGACATTCTCAGAGAAATGGTTGGATATTGTTTCTGGGAATCTTCCTATTCTGTGATTTTTTCATCTGTTTTATGTAACCCACATGGCATCAAATGGTGAAAGCTTGGTGGTTTTGTTTTTATAGGAATCATTAGATCTGTGGATGAATAAAACAAGAGCTAGTGAGTTAAAATTTTAATGCCTTTGATTATTCAAACATTTTTATCTCCAGAGTTTTTGGAGCAAGTTTGGCCTCTGGCTAAACAATTATTGCACTGTGGTGATTTTCCTTCTTAGCAGTATGTAGCCTTGCATCCACTGGCTCCCTTTCCAACATAAATCCATTTATTTCAGAATCTCAACACATCTGAGGTTCTTGTCAGTGGTTGATCATCACACACTGTGCAGAAACAGTGTCCATGGCACTGTTCAGGCAACAATCTCCATCTCTCAGGGGGAATTCCTAAATACAAAGATCTTTTTCACCAAGCAGACAGAATAAAACAATTCTCTGCTAATCTTAAGTGAAATGAAAGTATTAAAAATAAAAGAAATAATAAAAAGTGAAAAATGCAGATCTGCAGACAAACAAAACAACTTACACCTTATTTTGGAGTTTGTCTCAATTAAATACACTGATGCATCATCTCTATGTTTTAAATAGGTTAGGACTCTAAATATATTATATGAACATAATATTTAATTAAAATAGACAGCTGCTTGAAATGACCTAGACCTAGAGTCCAACTATACTATCACTTATCTCTATATAACTCTATCAGCCATAAATAACACACTGGGCTAGAGAAAGAGTGTGAAGGGATAGAGTCACTGCCTAGTTTGTGTGAGGCTCCACATTCAATGTACCAGAAATATAAAAGGAAGGAAGGAAGGAAAGAAGGAAAGAAAGGGAGGGTGTGTGCTTTAAGTTCTATTCAAAGAAGAGTTGGGATGCAAATTGCATCAAGAATAAAGTGGTTCATCTCAAGAATGAATTCAGTTTGCAGATAATCTTGCTAAATATAAAGTATTATTTGATACTGCTGATGGACATTTACTGCGAGTCTGTTTCCTATCAGATCCCACCCTTGTTGTGTTGGAAGCATCCGCATTTTGCTGACTCTGCTGTAATTCTAAGACCCTTAGTTGTAATAATTAAGACACAGGAATGCATATGAACTAAGCCCTTGGGGTAAAGGGCGAACATGGTATCTGACAGAGAAAGCAGCCTTGCATAGCAAAAAGTCTTAGGAGTTATTTGTGAGTCTAGAAATTTCATCCAAATTGAATTTGGTTGAAGGATCTTGTGAGAGGGTATTAGTCTTGGAAGTCAGGAGGTCATATCTGGACTTCACTGTGAGAATGATAAGAAGTTGTTGAATTTTAATCAGAGAAATACTGAGATTTGATTTTGATTTTTAAATGACTATTCTGGATACAGGCTAGTGACTAAGAGAGGATGAAAAAGGAGGTGTTGGAGTAGACCAGATGAGACACCAGGTTTGCCCTACCCAGAAACTGAGCTGGATAGGGCAATCAGATGCCCTAGAATGGTGTGATGAAGGCAGATCCAAAAGTATTTGGATATGTTGGTCCTAGAGCATGGAGAGAAGGTGATGATCTAATCAGGGGAGCCCATGAAGCACTACTTATAACATATTAAGTGTGTTATAGAGGGAGAGCATGAACTCTAAGTCAACTTGTTGAATGTGCAGTGTGTGGGGGCAGACAGCGGGGGAGCCTCACCATAGTACATATTTCCAGGGCTCAGGAAGCAGGTTATCATCACAGATCTGACAGTTCTTAGGAGTTAGGACAGTTATAGAGCAGTTCCATATACAAGCAAAAGCAAGTGTGAAGATAATGTGTGAAGTGAGAGCAATGAAGTTCCATAGGTGGGAGATGGTGAGAAAAAGCAAGTGTCAGCAGAACCTAAAACCTATGTAGCAGGAAGGCAAGGATGGTGTTGTGTCTCACAAAAAGGAAAGAATATTTGGAAAGGAAGCATGATTAACAAATGCCAAATGTTGACTACAGGATAATCACAGGCTTGAAAATGTCCTTAATGTTATACGTTTCAAAAACATATTAGTTGTTGAACATTAAAATAAAATGTTTTAATATCTGACTATAAAAATGGGGCTTTATGCTAGGAAATACCCCATATGTAGCAAGTGAAAATTTCATTGACTAGTGTGTTAAGTGCACTAATTTTTACTAAAGTAAGATATATCATATTTCTTGTGAACTTATAGTAGGCATCTTCTCATGTTTTAACACTGAGTCAATTATGTTTCAAAACAAGTTGAAATAGATGCAATTGTGTATTAAACTGGTAAAATGATAAAGAATGGATTTATTTCAAGTAACTTTGATATTCAGAATAAATGAATCTGAATCTTCAATACTTTAAGTTTATTGTAATATTAGGAATTTA
The DNA here is from genome assembly GCA_004025045.1 of Sigmodon hispidus. NCBI lineage: Eukaryota > Metazoa > Chordata > Mammalia > Rodentia > Cricetidae > Sigmodon > Sigmodon hispidus. The sequence goes on along the minus strand of PVIH01001982.1, from coordinate 165,680 downwards.
AGTTTATGAGTTTAGTGTACTGCTAGAATAATTATTTTTTAATTATTTTATTTTACCTTTTTTTGACAAGGTCTCAAATGTACCTCTGACTGGGCTAGAACTCTTGCCTTCAATTCATGGAGAATCACTGACCCATACCAAAAGCTGGTATAGATGTGTGCCACCAAACAGAACTTTAATTTTATCTATGTATCTATATATGTATCTATGTATGTATGTATGTATCTATCTATCTATTTATCTATCTATCTATCTGGTTTTTTGAGACAAGGTTTCAGTGTGCACAAGGCTGGATTGAAACTCACTGTATAGCTCTTACTAGTCCAAAATTAACTGTATTTCTCCTGTTCTAGCCTCTCCAGTGGTATTACCTAGTTTTATGCTAACTTGACACAAGCGAGAGTCATCAGAGAGAAGGCAGCATCCACTGAGAAAATGACTACAGAAGATCCTGCTGTATGAAGTCTATAAGGCTTTTTCTTAAAATTAGCAATTAATGTGTGAGGGCCTAGCCCACTATATGTGGTGCCATCCTTCGGATGGGGGTCCTGAATTCTAATAAAGCAGGCTGAGCAAGCCTTTAAATACAACCCCTCTAAGGCCTCTTACTCAGCTCCTGTCTCTGGGTTGCTACCCTTACTGCTTTTGATGATAAACTGTTATATGGAACTGTGGGTGAAATAAAGCCTTTCCATCCTAATTTCCAGATTATAGTCGTGACCACCCACACCCATTCTTAAGCTTATTTTATTTTATATATAGTTGGGCAAAGCTAAGAACCTGTTTTCATATGAAGAACTCAAAACTATCTCATGAATTACTGATTTAACCATTATAGTCTCTCATGGCTTGAGATGTAGCTCAGTAGTAGATCACAAGGCCCTGGGCACCATCCCCAGTCCCATATGATGGGAGTTACATTTTTTGTCGCTAGCACTTTTCAGAGATGATTGTCATGGTGTACATTTCAAGCTCAGAGAGGATGGGTTGCATCTGATGGAGCTTATGCTAGAAAGCAAGGATGGTTCTCAAATGAATCAACACAACAGCATTGGATCAGGCTGTGTGCAGTTCTTGTCCAAACTCTCATGTAATTCATAAAAATGTTCTAAATTGATTTCTACATAGAAAAATCTCTAAAGCTGTTTACAAAACAGAAAACCAGACAGTCTCATCGATGCCTCATGAGGCAGTAATTCAATGTTCTCCTTATTTGAAATTACAAAGAAAGGAAATGGCCTTAACCTTGTTTTTCAGGAAGTGATTGTAATTATGACAATCCAAATTATCTTGTTTGTCAAGGGAAAGTTCCAGTCTACAGAAGCATGCTGGCTACTTGTAATTGAAGCTTGGTTCATCACTGTCTCCTCACATCAAGACAGAACTGCTCTGGGAATACTCAGATTGGTTAAAAAATCACCAGGTGAGACGTTGGTGGGGCTGAAGTAGGGCTAACTAGAACTGTGCTAGCAAATCTCCTGCTGAGCTGAAAGTCTGTTTATGTGCAAAGTTCCATACAGGAGAGACTAGTATTTTCATTGATGTAGATAGGGCATATGACTGGGCTTTAGTAATGCAGGATACCAGACTGAGTGTCACCCACTCCAACAGTGTAATTGTCTCAGCAATGAATCAGCTAGAACTTTGAGTCTAAAATTGATAAGCTAAGTAGCACCACAGGAAAGTGGTTGGCTGTGTCCAAAAGGCAAAGTGTTTCACAGGCTTCTACTGAATGTTTTTCTTTAAGTCAGGGCTTTCAAGATGGTTTGGAGGAGAGATAAGAGATGAATGGCTGAGCATGGTGTGAGTATTCCTCAATTGTTCCTCTCTCTCTCTCTCTCTCTCTCTCTCTCTCTCTCTCTCTCTCTCTCTCTCTGTGTGTGTGTGTGTGTGTGTGTGTGTGTGTAGGCACTAGGAGATGTCACTATGCACTGAGTATTAGATGACTGCTAATTTTAGAGGTGTGCTGTGTATTGGGAAGTGGCCATGTCTGTACAGCTGCAGATCTCCCAGGCACATGGTTCCTTCATCACAACTTCTACTATCTTAAGGCTCCAGCCATAGCTTACCCTTCTCTTTACACTCCAAGATAACCTCAGTGCTAACAACTTCCTTCAGAGTGAGTCTCTGAGTGTCCAAATGTTCTTCTGTGTTCTCTCAGTATGCTCGTACTCCACAGATGGCGCATTGAGTCATCTGGCGTCCCTTGCCTTCCTGTTGGACCTACATGGATACATCTACAATTTGAATTTCTAATGGGGCATGTGATCAGCACATGAGACAAAGTACCATCCAAGGAAGAGAACATGTTGCATTTGTTTTCTTTGTGTTGGTAAGTAGAGCATATCTTGCTGATTCTATGCCTAGAGCAAATCTATACCTACTACATTTAAATAGATAATCATTTGCCAAATGGCTGTCCGAATTCAGGGCATTATTCAAATTTCACAGTTGGTAGAGTTTAGGAGAAAATGTCTACAATACTCAAGGAGACTCTTAGCATGCTAATAATGGAAAAGAAAAATGGAGAACAATGGACCACCATTTGCCTCCTCACCCAACATTTGTTACACTTTTCACTACAGCCAACAGGGGGAGCTGTGTGACTTTTCTGGTAAATCCTAATTAAAAGCAAAAAACCCCAAATAACAAGTCTCTGCCTTTATTCAAGTATATATTTTCTTTTCTTAGTGAAAAATTGCAGGTTTTTTATTACATGACTCCTATATTGTTTTTGTTCTATTTTTTAAAGCTCAGTGTTTTGAGGGTAGGAGGGGGTATTATGGAACTTTCATTCTGTCAGAGGAATTAGCTATGGCTTCTTCCATAGAACTATGCTGCAATATTCTTCACTTCCTGTAGTTCTATATCTGTTATGATGTCTTTTAAAGATTATGGCCATTTCTTTTTATGTTTATTGACTCATAATATGTTTACATATTTATTGTTGCACAGACTTTTAACAGCAAAAGAATAGGAAATTTTCCCTAATGTCACAGGGGTGGGGTGCTTCCACTGAAGTTCTATGTAATGCTGAATGAATGTGTTACACTTACACAAACAGCCAGATGGAGTTTTGTGTGAGGAAGTGAGTTAAATGACAGGCATGCATACATTTTCTAGAAATGAACATTGCAATATACATATGTAAAATACCAAGGTGAGAACTTTTTTTTCTGAGAATGTAGCAATAGGGGCTATAGTATAAGTGAGTAAGGGATTTCCACTATCATATGCAGACACAGGATCAGAAAGTGGAGTTAGGAGTATCTTAGTGGAGCAGCAGGACACTGTAAGTAAAATGAACCTCTGCAAAGATCCCACAGAAGAAAAGAGGCTGGCACACTTGCGGGGAAACATGGCTGTAGGAGTTGATGGTAAGAGCAGTGTGGCACTTTCTCAGCTAATTGGAATGTGCTGAACCCTCTTGATGGTGACCTGCATGTCATATCTGAGATTGTATTTTAACGTGGCTTGCGTTTACTATGCTCCCAATTTCTTTTCAGAACATGTGGTGGCTTTGAGGCTTATGCATAAAACCTTGACATATGACGAAGTAACTTTGAGACTTTTTTTTTACATCATAGGCTGGGAATTTGAGGAGGGTAATCTATGAGGTTTCTGGCTCGGACTTTTGAGTCTAGCCCTGAGATTCAGACCCAATCACAGCCTCACTGCTGCTTAGTACCAAATAATCACATAAAGACTTATATTAATTTTACACTGATTGACTATGGCCCAAGCATATAACTTGCTAACTCTTTACTCTTTAACTAACTCATCTTTCTTATCTTGTTTATCCATGCAGCTCCGTACCTTTTCTCAGAGCAGCATTTCAACTTCTTTCCTCTGCATCTGCTGTCATCTCATCATGGTGTCTCTGTGGTAGTGTCTCTCTGGCTTCTCTGTGACATCTCTTCTCTGCTCTTTCAGCTGTCAGAGTTTTCTTAGTCTGGTAGCCCCGCCTACACATCCTGTCTGTGTTTGGCCAATCAGCAATTTTATTAAACCAGTAGGAGGGACAAATATTTACAATGTCACAACATAATCAATCCCACTACAGGGTAAATAAAACAAAAATGTTTCATCTCATGTCTCTTTCTTATTATGAAAGTTTTTCTAGATGACAGTTGTATGGCTTGGGCAGTTTGTGGGGCCTCTGGTAGTGGGACCAAGATTTATCCCTAGTGCATGAACTGACTTTTTGGAGCCCATTGCCTCTAGAGAGATACCCTGTTAGCCTTAATACAGAGGGAAAAGGCTTGTTTCTGCCTCAACCTGATATCCCAGACTTTGTTAACTCTTAATGGGAGGCCTTATCCTCTTTGAGGAGTTGATGGAAGGGGGGCAGGGAGGAGCTGGGGTGTGAGTGGAAGGAGGGGAGGAAAGGAAAACTGTGGCTGATATGTAAAAATACTTACAAATTAAAAAATAGAAGTCTCAAAAAGTTCTGAAGTTAGCGTATATGATGTAATTAAGTTCAAAGTATGTTCTTAAACAATACTCAAAGTGAGTGACTCCCTACTTTTTTACCCTAAAGGCAACATATGTTATCAATTTCCCCTAAGTTCTTCCAGAGACATTCCAGTTGCCATAGCATGAGGTGGGGAAGGGGGAGGGTGAGTGGGAGAGAGAGAGAGAGAGAGAGAGAGAGAGAGAGAGAGAGAGAGAGAGAGAGAGAGAAAGAGAGAAATTACAAGTGCACAGGTTGCCCATGCACATGGTGTGCCTCTCTCTGTGTATACGACAGAGGTCTATCTTTGATGTCATTCCTAAGGTACTATGCCCCTTCTTTCAAGGGACAAGATGTCTTATTTGGACTTGGGGCATCCAACTAGGCTAAGCTGCCTGGCTAGCATACCCCAGGGATCCTCCTGTCTATACCTTTTTATATTAAGATTACAAGCAGGAAGTTCTGTGCCTGAAGTTTTTTGTGGTGCTGAGGATTGAAGTCAGCTCCTCATGGTTTCATGACAAGGACTTTACCAACTGAACCACCCTCCTAGACCCTGCCATAGCATCATGTATCCCTTCATAACCCTACTCAGCCATCTTATATCTAAAACTATATCTTGTTTCCTGAGTCACTTTGTTCCTGAGTATGGACTTTTTGCATCTGCCTTGACATCTCCAGACACATGCTCATCCTATGAAGAAACAAGCCATGATAGAATATCCATCTGTCTATAGTAGAAGACTCATCACAATCCTTTCCTCCACTCTCCTCCCAGATTCAAAGTACATCTGTCATTGATACTTATCACCAAACATGGAGGCTGTTCCAATCATGCTTTGCAAAGGGAGGACAGAGTAGTGATCCTGTGGCATCTCTCTGCCCTCTGGTGGGTTGAATGAATCTCTTTTAGAATTGACAGCTGGAAGAGGCGAGTTTCAAAAGCAGAACAGCTGTGTTGATTTCTGCCTAAGCAGCATCAGTCCTGCCCACTTGCTGCTTTACACACTCAGAACCAAGGTGCATGCTCAAGTCTGTAGTTCTTTACCTATGTCACCTCATTGTCACTTTCTTCCTGTGAATTTGCTACACGCCACACTTCTTTTCTTGACTTCCTCTTATGTTTTCCCTGATGCTTGTATTCTTGTCTTTCTGTGTAGATTAGACACTGGAGTGCCCAGGAATGTGTGCAGAAGAATAGCTTACAGCCCCATGCTACAGGGTGCTGGGCTTGTGGGCTGAAGCAGCTTTGCAGCAGATTCTAGAGAACAGAAAATGCTTTTTGTTTTTGTTCTTCTCTATTTCTCAGAGGAATTTGTTTCATAGACTTTAAATTTGCTATGAATGAAGGCTGAGTGGATTCGTCCTAAGCACTTTGCATTCCCTAAGGTTGTCTCTTCTCAGACTGAAGAATTGACTTCTCTGTAGGGTCAAGCTCTCAGGTTTGCATTTATGTTTCTCAAGCATTTAGGAGAGAAGGTAGAAGACTCTAGAAACCACCATTTCTTGATGTAAATGATTATATAATTTTGGTGACCAATCTTTCTGGTGGTTTTAGATTATTTTAGTAAGTTGATGTCATTATTTTAATAAGTTGATGTCTCATGACTGACAATGATTTTGTTCTTGGTAGCCACTTAATATTTTATATTTTTACTATTCTAATGTAGAGTTATACAATGAGTGTATGTAAGTGAAGCTATTCATAAGTTATAAGTATAGTCACATATTTTGACATATCATGGTCATGATAGCGAATCATTTTTCCTCTTACACTTTCTGGCTTTACCTCTGTGGAGACACAGACCTGATGCTGTCATCTTAGAATAGAGACCTTACCTTCCCTGGTTCCCCTCTATTGGCTTCCTTTCTGTGTGAGCAGTTCTGACCAATGTCCTGTGAATATAAGTGATATATGTAAACTCCAGGAACCATAAACTTCTCTAATAGGAGGGATCATCTATTTCTCTTTTTCTCTCCCTCCAGCCTTGTATCTAAATATGAATTTGAGAACTGGAGTGTGTCCCCACCTTGTCCAGTGAGGTTCAGCCATGACATGTGAGGGATAAGAGAACAGCTAAGCTCCTGCATGTTTATGAGGAACTGACTCATTATATATACCAGTGCTGGGCTGCTTGGGTGGGAGCAAATTAATTTCTATCCTGTTAACAATAACAATTTTTGGTGGGGTCTTTTTCCTTTTTACCTTCATGAAATTATGCCATACAGAAACACAGAAGTCCTAGAGTTCAGGAGTGATCAGGACATGGCTGGAGAATGGAGCTGAGATTCTAGGGAATAAAGTAGTCATAGCCTAACAAAATTGGCTCCCCCAGAGCTTTTCCCTCTATGATTAGCTGAGATAATGGGATCTGCTTTGACATACTGCCTAGTCTATTAGAACATCAACTGAAGCAGACAGAGTAGATACAGTGACCTCATGCCTCATGTAATGAAACCAAACTTCCCGGAGAGGCTGGCTAAAATGACAGGCTTCTGCATAACTCCAGACCTACTGACTCACAGTGCCTGGGGATGCAGACTGAGTAGTACTTTACGGTAGGTTTTTTGAATGATTCTGAGGTGAGGACATGCTTGGGACCTTTGCTCTAATTCTACTGCATTTTAAAATAATTACTTTGTTATCCTGTAACTTTTTGAATTTGCCCTGAGAAATTGAGCCCATGTAAAATAGATATAAAGAAACACACAATGTGCCCAGCTCACTGTGTCTTTGAGGACTGGGAAACTGATGCATATATGTAGCCTGTTAACTTTAGCAAGTACAACCTAGTTTCGTCTCTGGGTGTGGAGTTACTGGGAAGCTGAGTCTCCATCCATGCCATGTTCTGTAGCTTCTCCTGGTCCAAAGGTGCTGAGTCAATTCTCTCCTACCTGTCATTTGTGTGTGTGTGTGTGGGGGGGATTGGCTCTCCAGGGAAGGAAACAGGAAACAGGATGCAGTGGGGAGATGCAGACACATGTCAGCTCCTTCAGGGATGCTGTCTTTACTGGGAACCCTTTCAATACCATATGGCTTTGGAGTCATTAATTCATTAAATTCCTTGTATTATCCTGCGAGGGTTGGCTCTTCAAACTGAGAGCCCATGAATTCTCACGTTTCCCCAATACAAGTTTCCCCAACTTGTATTGCAGGTCTTAAAATGTGACTCTACCTCCTTCCAGCCAGAAGTGAGGTCAGATTTTCCTCTCTCTGGGCCCAAACTGGCCTGTGAGCATGAGTGATCATTCCATGCTCTCTGTGTGGGTTCTGACATTACAAGTATCACCTGTCCTCTTGGAAGGCTGTTATGCTGTGCAAACAGTCTAAGATCATTTGTTGGGCAAAGAAGGGGAATGTATGCCAGTTGCCTATCACCCCAGCATGCATACAGTCAACTGACCAATCTGGTCACTTGCCAGTTGGGCTACAAGGGCCTCATCTGAGAGTTGGAGAATCATAAGCTACATACATCTTGGTTATCTGAACTACCAAATTCTGTGATGGTTAGTTACACAACAAAAGGCAGATAGTACAGGCATCAACAGGGTAGTAAGGGTGGGGGAAACAGCTAGGGGTGGCCATACTAAGGACAAGTGCTCCAAAGTATGACCTCCCAAATTTCTGATTCTGCATAAGTGAAGACATTTTCTGTCACAATAAGGCAAGAACATTCTTTCCTAGGAGTCTCCCTTAATGTGAGCTGATGCTTCTGTGTGTTTGCTCACTTCTCCTTGATTCTCAGAAAGCTCAGCTGTAGAGAGAAGACCTTGAGGATGCCATAGCTTCTGCTAATTGTTCCTATCTGAATTTGGCACCATGCTCTGCTATTGGATCAGAATGAGGCATAGCAATGATGAAGGAGAACAGAGAGCCAGTACAGAAAGCTCAGTTCCACATCTGAGCTGTTTCTGCAGTGTTTTCTGGCTTTGTTTAGAAAGATAATTCACACAGAGTAAAATTTTCATGCTACAGTACTATAGCTCAGTGTGTGGATTACACACAAGCACTAACACTGACTAATTCCTAAGCATGTCTCAGAACAAAAATGTATGTCTTTATTAATCATATCAAGTTTTCTTTAAAAGGCAAATTTTCCCTAAGAAAGCAACAAGGTATAAAATCAAGCTAGGACTAAAAGATATAGGTATGTGTAAAATAAAAATCATGCTCAGTCTCATCCTAGCATGAGGTACCATTGCTACACTCAACTGAAAACATCTCTCTCTATGACTGACACTGATGTTCACTCAAAAAAAAGTAAAACTCTGTGTGTGTGTGCCTACCATACAAACCCAATACTCTTTTTGAAGATTTTTAATTCCATAGACACAGTGAAGTGTGATAGTTAGCAAATTGAAATACTAGAGAGTTTGGGGGAAAAATGTTATATTAAAATTGTTATTTTAAAGATATTTTTGTTTATTCAAGAACTTCAAGCATGCATACAATGCATTTATATCATATTTGATAGAACTGTTAGGCTCCCAACCCGCATTCTAACTTCCATGGATACCTACACCCTGTTCCCAGCTTCATATCCTCTTTTTTGTGATTTTTTTAATAGCCTCTGAGGCCAGTTAGTTATCGTTTATATATGCATGAATATGAGGCTGCTCACTAGAACACAGTCTACTCTAAAGGACCAAATCTCTAAGAAATACTAACTCTCTTTCTCCTAGATGCCACACAGCGATGTACTTCCAATGAGGACTGAGGCCATTTATGGGTATAAAGATACACATTTAGAAAACAGTTTGATATTAATCCATTTAGCACAATAGTAATAACAGGTTTACCCCTAGCAGCCATGAATCTTCCAGCTGTGAATTGTTGGTCAAATTTATAGACGTAGGCATATGCTTCCCCTTGCAGAGTAAACTTCAAATCCAGTCAGAAAGTGGTTGCTTATCCCTATACCTTTATGCTACTAGTGCACACAGGGACATATCTTTGCCATGCTGGTCTTTATTGTGTCTATTGGAGTTTACAGTTATAGAAGAATATTAATGACTATTTTTCCCCAGTAGCTGACATAACTCCTCCTAGTACAATGAAAGCTTGTTTGCTGGGAGGAGGTTCCCAGCACTGACTGTGCATTGTAGGCAGCTTGAGAGTGGAAAAGAATAAAGTAAAAAGGAAGTAAAAAGGATCCTTCATCATCAGACCAACTACAAGTTAATCACTGTTGATCTTAGCATATTTTATTTGAATATATATTTGTATCTCTTTAATGTAAACATTAAACCTAAGTATTGTGGCACGTTTGTTAGAAAGTTACCCTTAAAATATAGAAATTATAAATAATATCATAATTGGAACATTGAACTGTTTTGAGGTTTCATGACTCTTGTGCACACCTAGGAAGCTTTAACCAGAGACTTCCAAACAAGCCAAGAGAGTTGATGGCTGGAATGTCTCTAGTAATGCTGCTTTTTATCACATTTTGTAGTGAAACATTTTGCCTGGGATACATCATCTTCTACTCTTTTTGATAGGTGTCTGTCATGAACAGGAATGCCATGCTGTCTTGAGGGATCTTTAAGAGAAAAGCAAGAGATTCTTAGATTTATGTTTAGCTGTGATTTGAGACTATTTTTATTGAAGGGATTTTATATTGCACTTTAATTCTGCTTTATCCCTAGTCACCATATTGTGCTTTAAGTTTAAACATCTTTATTCTGATAATATAATATTAGATTAGATCTTTACTGTCTTTGGTTCAGACAATGATCCAATAAAATCAGTGATGATACATTGTCATATACAGTCATATTTTCTGTCAGAATTACAATCTATACTATCTTTTCAAATAACCGTGGCCAAGAAAGATACAGTTTATCTGCTATCCCCTACACTGTGCTGTATACTTTCCTGTATTTAAACATGACCAAATGTCTTTTTTGGCCACAGGATTTGAAAAGATAGTTTGGAATGCTAGTCTAGTTATTGCTTAATGAAACTTATTTTACATAAACTTATTTCATTTAAAAATTTTACAGTAAAGACATGATCTTTGAGAGAGGAAATCATCACTTAGATAAAGCTTCAGTAATACTAATACATAACAGCTCACAATAATCTTAAAAATGAGCCTGTTCCCTGTACTAATGTTGATTATTAGGCAAGTTCTTGTATTAAAGGATCCTAGTAACATCAGATTCCATGGTGTGCAAATTTAAATTTTAGAAGATTAATGAGCCCAGAGAATGACCAGTTTCCATTTTCAAACACTTGCAATTGCAATTATAGAGCTCTGGAACATAAATAGAGCTTTGGGGATTTTTGTTGTTGTTGTTTTTTGTGTTTGTTTGTTTGTTTGTTTTTACTTGAATTTCCTGAATACTTGAAACTTAAAAAAAAATACAAATCATATTGATCTTGATGCATTTGCCAATTACTAAGATAGTAAGCCAGCAATACACTGGAAACACACATAAGGTATTAGAGCTCATATTTATGGTTTTCCCGGCTCTTATATGGCCCTTCTAAACATTGAAAGTAAATTTAACTTTTTTTCAAAGAAAACAGAACAGACTTTTCAGTGGCAACATTTGTCTGAGCTGCCCAACTGTGCTTCACAGCAGTCATTTGTAATAGAAGAATCTGCATCTCTAAAGGGCTGCAGGTCCTTTTATAGGGTTGTCTTTCTGTGGTTTTGTACTGATGTCTTGGCTTCCATTATTAAATGAAAATATACAAACACGTTTAGTTGTATGTGCATGAAGACCAGAAGGTGAGAGAGGAAGGAAAGTGAGGTTAAAAAAAGAAAAGAAAAAGGGGAAAGAGAGAGAGAGGAGAGGGAAAAGGAGAAAAGAGACAAGAGAGAGGGGATGGAATAGTATAGAGGGGAGGAGACTCTTTATCCCTCCTTCCCTCTATCTCTACTATATGGGTGCTTGCTCACCCCAGTCTGAGTTCAAGCCTTCAGACACAAATACATTTGTTTCCTGTGCTGGCTGGAATCTGATCTGCCTTTCTGACATTTTCTCTCTGCCCTGGGAAGTCTGGCTTCTATAGCAGTTGCTCTCCTAATGGCTGTCCCAATCTAGTCCTCATCTCCAAGTGTCATGAATTCTGATTTACTACTTTGATCAGTTACGATCTCCTTTTTCATTTCTTTAGTGAAGTTTATTTGGAAGGCTTTTAGGGAGCTTAATTACATTTCCTTTTATCCATTTGAAAATAAATTAAATAGCATTTCATTTACCCAGCCCATGTGTTCAACATTTTGCCTCGCCTCCTCCAGACACACCATACCAGAGAAAGAAGAAGAAACAGTACATTTTACTGTTTATTTTACACAAAAATTTCAGAATGTCCTGACAGATTGCAGAAATAAATGTTAAACAATAACAGTGTTTATGCTCAGTAATGAGATAATTTATTACTAGATGAATGGAATTTTGCTTTCTCTGCTTTGAAAATGAGGAAGCAAAGACAGAGAAAGGATATTCACTACAAGGTCATATGTATTTTTTTTCCTCACAGAGCCAGGAAAAGTTATGATATTTCTACATTTTATCTTCTGCTTAGCTCAATGAGAGATTGAACAACTTCTGCAAGTAAAAATGAGTGATGGAGAAGATAAGTTGTTTCACTGTTGAATGGTTCAGATGCATCTGTGTTGCTCTTCATCCCAAAGAGAGAAGGGAGATAGAACTGACTGACTAGTCTGCATCTGCAGAACAATGCCTCAGTGAGTTTTAATTTTGATCTGGAATGTAGACTGCTCCTCCATCTGACTTTCATGGGGGCATTTACATGAGTAACAAGCTTCAGAACATGAAGACAGATCACACTGAAAACTCCAAAGCCATTTTGGTTTGATGTTAAGAATTTCATGCAGATATTCCAACTTAGAAGTCCTACCATAGACATTCTTTAATATGAGAGAATTTAGCCACCACTGTGTGCTGCACTTTCAGGGTCTTTTTCTTTTACTTCTATTGATCAAGAGATGTCAGGCAAACAGGACAGAGAATTGGGGAGACAGCAAGGGAGGTTGGGAGGGAGGGAGGAAGGAGAGTACATAGACAACAGCCTGCAATGTTTGGAGGTCTTTAGGACCTCACTGTACAACACCACCAAAGAAACAACCATTCCTGGCACTGGGCTATTTGTAAGCCTGTACTATATAATAAGGCCATTGTTGCCCTGTTATAGGGTAGCTCCATTTATATTATATGTGTGTATGTATATGTCTGTGTATGTATGTATCATACATACATAGTAGAAAGTTTCTACAGAGGTAGGCTTCCATATAGCTATTTTGTAAGGTCTTCAGTGTTCTTTACTCCTCTTGGTATTCAACCTCTACCCTGTCTTTCCATCCCCAGCCCATCTAACACTTCCTGTTCTATTATTCACCTTAACCCTCTTATAACACTGCATTCCCTGCCCCATGACTAGACAGTCCTCAGCTCCCATGAGAGTTTGTTAGGTTCCTGCCTGGTGTGGGTATCCCAGATGTGAAACATATATCTGGAGATCCACAAATGATATCTACAAATGAGGGAATATGCTGTACATAGAGCAGTTAGGCTGAGAGTGCATACCGAGTTAGTATTGATGAGATGACTTAGGTTCAAAGGCAGAGATGGGTGTAATAGGTGGCACTTCAAATCTTACAATTATGGTCAAGGATATATAAGCATGGTAAGAGCTCATGTGGGATTCATCTTGAAGCTTTCTCTGAAAATCTCACGCAAGTCTATTTACTACAGTTAGCCATGGTCTGAATGTAAGATGTATCATTAGAATAAAGGTGAATCTACTGTAGCAAAGATCCCCTAACAAAGTGACTTTAAACACAGACCCATTGAGTATTATTTAGAGAGTGGAATTATTTATCAGTGGTGCAACTTGGCTAAACTTGACATCCAGAACCTTTCGAATCCAAGATGACTTCTCTTGATTTAGTTATAATCCGTCTAGCAAGAAGGTAAATTCTAAGAAATTGTATCCTGTATGTCAGTGTTGCTATCAAAACTACTACAGGGCTGGGGATTTGGCTCAGTGGGCAAGAGTGCTTCAATATTAGCATGAGGCCACAACTTTAAATCCCCAGTGTTCACAATAAAACGGTGAGTGTGGCTGCACATGTACTGGTCACGTCACCATTGTGTTTGTTGGAGGTGGAGTGAATACAATAGGATCGGTATAGTTTACTGGCAAGTCTTCTGCAGACTCAGTGAAGTGCTGATCACAATGGAAAACATTGGTTTAAACAGAGCGGGACACCTTATTCTTCTTCTGGCCACAACACGCATGAATGAGCATGTATGTCTGCCCATTATATATGTCATAGAATGATGGTTTAGTTAACAGAACTGTATCACCTTGGTTCTGAGGCTAAAATGCAATATTATACTGTTGGAACTTTGTAGCAACAAGTCTATCTTAGGAACCCTCAGTTCTTGCTGCATATATCACTATCTTTAATTCTGTAAAGCTATCTTCCCACTTTCTGTTGTGCAAATATCTGTGCCAAACTACCTTAAACATTTGTTATTTCCTAGTGCCAGAGTTTGGAAAGCCCAACATCATACTGCCAGACTTTGTGTCCACTGAGGGTCTGTCTCTCTCAGATGGTTCCTTGGTGCTTGCTTGCTGTGTCTTCACATGGTAGAAGCAGCTCCTTGGGTCTCTTTTACAAATGTACTAATCTCATTTATAAGGACTCCACTCACAATTTAATCAGTTCTTCAGAGGCCACATTTCTTGCTCTATGAGCATGCACATAGGATTTCAATGTAATTTTTGTAGGGATATAAATAGGAATATTGTATGTAAATAGGTCATGTTATTTGATGTAACAGAGGCATTGAAGATGGCTGGGGCCTTCTTGCTGTTCAGTCAGTGGATCAAGTGATAGTACAGGAAAAGGAGACCTTTGTGGGGGTGAGAATAGACAAAGAGAAGGTGCCCATTTGTAAACAGAGGGAAGCTCACTCTGGGGAAAGTCTGGGTATTGCATGTACACAGGGAAAGTGATATAGAAGAATGTGGGTAGAGGATATAATTAAAATACAATCTCAAAAATAATAACAAAATAATGCTTATATTCTAAACAACAAAAGGAAAGAAGGAAGGAAGGAAATTCTGGGCAGTTTTCATTTACTTCTGGGATTTCTCATTCTCAGGTTCTAGCATCTCAATTCCAGGGGTCCGTTAGGTGGCCATCTCCCCTTCACTACCTTGTTTCCCCTTCAGCTGTCTTCGCATCCTCATCCAAGTATTCTTTATATGCCTACTGCCTCTGAAAACCTGTTCAGTTCTTACTCTTGATTCCGAGCTTCAGAGCATTCCTAATTACGAATTACATACATCCCATTCTGAACACTGAAACCACATTTCCATTAATTCATCCTACCTGTTCTGGGTTCAGTGAACTGTGAACTCTCTCCAAAGTCTTGGTCTCCTGAATATTGAAAGGCATTGTGGGGTTTAAGGAGGTGTATCTGATGGGATGTCATTGACAATTTGCCTACAAAGAAGAATCTAGTCTCTTTCATCCTTCTTTCTGATACTATATATGATCCGTTGTTTCTACACACACTCCCATCATGCTCTTCCACTGTCTACGGTTCTCATTGCTTTTCTCTATCACTTGGTTGCTTCAGATATTTTGTTATAGTAACATAAAGCTGACTAATACATCACATTTCTTGTTTTGGCCAAGACACCAGTTTGTACTTGTCTTTCATGACTGGCCTGTCCCTTGTCCTACATCTGCTTTAATTCTTGTCAAGTGAATGAATTTTGTTTTCTGTTGCTACAGCAAAATACTCAAGGCTTGGTTTTTTATAAAGAAAGGAGGCTGTATATCTGGTAATTTTGAATATTATAAATATATGGTAAGGCAACCCCATGTATTGGGTTTCTAATGAGAGTTTCAGCTATATGAATGGCATTACATTGACAAAAGTGTATGTAGAAAAAACACAGTGTTATGACATCAAGGCAGAGAGATGTAAGAGCTAGGCTTTATAACATCTTGCCCTCATGGGAACTAACTAAGGTCGCTCCATAATTACATTGATCCAAGAATACTCTCCACAATAATATAACAACCACTCTCCATTAGGTCACCACCTCCCACAACCACCACCAGGGGAACAAACTTTCAGTACATGTTCCTTTAAGACAACACATTCAAATCATATACTAATCATAGCACAAAATGGAATCCTCAGTGCAGGGCACCAGGCATAGGGAGTATTCTGCCTTACTCTGAAAATGTATACTTTTCTACACATTTTTTGCCTAACTGGTAAAGTCAGTACAGATAGAAAGCAACTCCCATTCACTGTCACCTAAGCCTAGGCAAATACACGTTCTGTCTGCATGATTTTTACAACTTCTGTGCTATGGGCATTTTGAGTCAGAGCCCTGATCTAGAAGTTTTCTTCTGCATTGTTGGACTCTACCCACTAAGTATCAGAGATACCCTTCTTATGATAATCAAAAAGTCATAACTCAGTGTCTTGTGATCTTTTGGGGACAGTCACCCCTGGTTTATCACCTCTGTCCTATATTAGGAACATATAGGAGGAAGTGGCCCAAGAGTAAATCAAAGTAGGCCTTCAGGTCATGCTCAGGTTCCCCCTTTTAGTTTCTCCTCTATTGTATGATGTAAAATGCAGCATTTGTCCCAGATGTGCCAACATCTATTACAAACATGCTCTGAGGCATCTTTCTAGACCAGTAAAATAAATACTACTAGGAAGTTTATAGTCCCTTCAAAAAGCCATTGGGAGGGAGATGTGCTTAAGGAGGACATTTGCCCACTCCCTAGAAGAAGCAAAGGCCTCAGGATTCAGCAATTACCATTTGGTACCATCACATCTTCAGGTCCTTAACATTTTAACTAAGTACATCAAGATATCTTTCTTTCTCTTCTGACTTAAATGTAATTGGGAGAATTATACCCCTAATTCAGTAATGTAATAGTAGTGTGAATTATTTCAGGGCACAAGTGAAACAGTACTATGGCCAGACACACTGCATTATTTCAGCAAGAAACAATTAGGTATTTCAGGACTGCTGCATGTTGCTCTGTCTACTGCTGTCATGGAAACAACAGTCCCTGTAATACATGTAGACCCTCAGTCTCTCTGATAGTTTCCTACCTCCAGAATTCTTAGTATACACATTTCACAGAACTGGTGAAATTGTCCCTATCTGCCAGGGGAATTCTTACTGGAAAGTATTCATTCATGTGAGATAAGGAGGACGTGTGATTGTTGATTATATTTGATTAATTAGTCTACACTATGTATAATATAAAGACATGAATGGAAAACAACCATATTTTGAGTTACAGTCAAGATTTTGCTATTTTTACAGTTACTCTTTTCAGGGTCCTACAAGATGTATGGATAAGAATCCTAAAATATAAGGATGTGCATGAGAAGTTGGCAACAGGTGGGAGATAACATCTGCTCCTTCCCTGATTCTGCATGAGAGGATGGCAAGCGTCCCCTTTTAGAGACACTATGTAGTGTGGTGGTGAGTACAAGCAGAGCCCTCTGGACTGTGAGGAGAAGGAACTTTAGATAGAAATTGCTTTAGGTGTTCCTGTGATTCTGGGCTTAATTTGTATTGTAGCAGTCACTACATCCTCTGTAAACCAAGCATGATGCAACCATATAAAGGAATGGCCTGGTCCTATGAGTTAATATAGCCATTTGATCTTCCTATTGAAATGTAGAAGTGCAAAAGAGATGGAAATTGGCAAAGTGACCCAGAGAGAATTCAGTGAAGATCTAACCACCATTACTCTATGCAATTAAACAGCAAGCTGAGTTGTGTGGGTGACATCACTGAACCATGGGCATTATTACAGCAGCCCACAATGTACACTAATTGTCCCAGTGTGTAGGATGGGTAAGTGAGAGTGTTCTTCTATAACCAGAACTTTTCAGTGTTAATATTCTAACCCCTAACCCTAAC
The DNA here is from genome assembly GCA_004025045.1 of Sigmodon hispidus. Taxonomy (NCBI): domain Eukaryota; kingdom Metazoa; phylum Chordata; class Mammalia; order Rodentia; family Cricetidae; genus Sigmodon; species Sigmodon hispidus. The sequence continues at coordinate 148,269 of PVIH01001982.1, read as the reverse complement.
CCTAACCCAGCCCCAGATGATATTTTCATTATTTCTAGAAACAATGAGACTGCGTAACAGAGGGCATCATAATTGTGCAAGTTTTGGGATGCCTTGTTTTCAAACTCTACATGACTCTACATGCTTTAGGCCAAGCCCTTATGCTGACATTGGACACTTAGCCATGAGTGTTTTTTTGTATCTTGTATGGTGTGTTAACAGTATCCTGGGCCTCTCCCCACTAGACACTCTAACAGAACTTTCAGATGTGACAACCTACAGTGCCTCTTAACACTGCTAAATGTCTTAGTAGAAGGAATATAGTTTCCCAGTAAAACTGGTTTCGAACAGGTAACACCTTGCCCTCCCATGCTATTGACGTAGTGAGGCTGAGGACAGCTGAGCAAGTCCAGATGCTCTATGGAGCAGGAGTGTGCTTATGTCATTAGCAGTGCTAGCTTGGGCACACTGTGTCTGCCATCCCAGATAGGGCAGTTGTGTGAAGGAGTATGCCTTTGTGACAGCAGGCCATTCTTATGAGAAATGCATACATGGATGGGCACATGACAGCTTGAGGTGGCATATCCTTTCACTTCGCTTATTTGAAATTAGTTACTGTTTGAGTCAAAATGGCCTCTTACCAGATGTTAGTTAGCAAATGACCAATGCTGTGGTTTCCTGGCAGGAGGATTCTTTGGTCTTTGAAGAAAAGAGCAGTTCTTTACACAAAGCTTTCTCATGTGATATGAGCTGTCAAGGCTTTAAAGGAATTCTGGGCCACTACCTTGTTTGGCTTAGGTTTAAACCCTTCCCAGAAGAGGGATCTCTGGAGGCTTTACATTAAGCTCAGTCAACCATTCAGCTTTTAGAAGCAGGGAGGTTACCTAGGGCTTTGTGTTCTCAGTTACAGACCTTCAGGCATCCTACTCAGAAGAGACTGTATGAGTGAATCCTAATGCTGGCTCCATCACCTTTAAGTGTCCTCTCAATATTGATATTCAAGACTACAGGTCTTTCACATGAAGCCATAGGTGCCATACACAACTGGGGCTGGTGCATAAAGCCAGAGGCTATGAATGAACATTGGGTACAAAAATTGTTCTGTCCATAGTGGAGGAATTTCAGAGATATTTTCAGCATGATCTTGCTGAGATATACTTGTTCATCCATCAATTTTCAATCTCAAACACCATTAACATCTTTATCGGGATGCCTGGAAAACCACATCACTAACTCCTCTGTTGGATAAAGTTCAACTTTGCTCTAAGGTCCCTACCAGTCAATGGCCTCTTTGATGGAGTTAGTCCATATACATGCCTTTAGATTCATCTCATAGGGGTCTAAGAAATAAGAACACATCTTTAGATTGGTCCATGATTTGGAGTGGCTGATTGTAATTATTTTATGACTCTTTAGCCCTTAGGGAGTGAGTCAGTAGCTAGGGGAGGTCTTCTCCCTCTAAAACTGTGATATTTACATTTATCTTAAGTTTAAAACACAAGTTCAAAGACTCTTTTTGAAGGTTCCCTGATATGGTTAGCATCTCAAAATACAATTTAGAAACTTCTGTGATCTCAAGAGCATGGCAAAGGGCCTGTGCCAATGCTATACAAACTGTTTTTCTACTTTGCCTGAAATGACCCTCCAGATACCAAGTGTCACCATGGAATGGAGGTTTTACCTAAATCAGTGGTTAACTTTCCTAATGCTGCAGCCCTTTAATACAGTTCCTCATTATGAGGTGACCCCAACAACTGCTGCTTCATAACTATAATTTTGCTACTGTCATGAATCGTAAATATTTTTGAAGATAGAGGTTTGCAAAGATATCATGATCCACAGATTGAGAAATGCTGAATACCTAATTCCAAATCCCCTAGAGAACTTCATACTCATGCCTTGACATTCAGAACTGATGCCTGGACGTCTACTTGTGGTGAACACTGTGCTGGGCATGGTGCCTGGACATCCATGTCAAACAAGCTTTTAACTTTGGGAGAGTGACTCTCCTCTCCACCCTCAAGGAAAACATCTCCTAGAAATGGAGTAGTCTTAGCTGTCAATCCAGTGATATTGGTAGAATGTATCCTATGTTAGACTCCAAGTTGACAGGAAGAAGGACCAGAGTGTAAATGTTCCTGTTGCTATGTAAACATTCTGATTAGGCAGGAGGACAGAGATGCTTCTGGAAAAGTGAACTGGAAAGCTTTTGTCTGTGTGTTGTTATTGATGGTGTTTGTGGCATGGATATGTTTGGTGCCGCACTAGAAAAGGTCATGTGCAAGGCAGGTGAGGCTTTAGAATTAGATGAAATGTTGGACCCATTTATCTCCTATCAAATAACTAATAAAACCATTAGTTGTATGCCAAAACAAAATATGACACCTTTCTGTGTCTGTTGGAAGTATACATACAGTAGTTAGAATTTTTAAAAATAACAATTTTTTTTTTGTCTCAGGAAAGGCGACATTTTTATCACGATAATTTGTTTAAGTCAATGTTCAGTAAAAATTGTTCCTTTTAATTGAGCTGTTACAATGATACATTTGTTTTAACAAATGAGCTTAGCAATTCTCATATAAAAATAAGTCTGACAACTTGAATTTATTTCTTAGTATTTGTTTAATTATCTCAAAAACTTAGGAAATGATATTTACTTAAATAGTCAGCTAAACTTTATTGCCAAATTATATTTGGTATTATATAAAAACCTGGGGTCAGATATTGGGGAAAAGCTGAAATATCAGAGAGATAAAGAAACAAACCATGGTACTTCTTACCAAGCCAACTCCTCAAGCCAAAAGGCTAGATCCTGTCTCCACAAATCCTTAGACTCAATGATTCTGAGTCCTCAACTGAAAAGAAGCACAGGCAAAGGGAAGGACCCATACCTCCCCACTCCTTATCTTTCTTTCTCTGCCCAGCTATCTTAATTCTTGGTTCAGCTTTCCTAGTGCTAGAATTAAAGGCCAGTGATTCTGAGTGCTGGGAGTAGGGGTATGGGATCACAAGGGCTGGGATTAAAAGTGTGAGACACCACTGCCTCGCTCTATTAGACCTTTAACCACAGAAATCCCAATGGATCTCTGCCTTCCAAGTGAGGACATTAAAGATGTAGGTCTCACTTCCTGACTTTCGTGGCTTGGCTTTCTGGGTGGCCCTGTCCTCTGATATTTCAGACAATTTTTATTAAATATACAATGTATCACCATAAAACTTACTTAAGATTTTAGTGATTTTGTTTTATTTATGAATGTGTGTGTGTGTGTGTGTGTGTGTGTATGTCAAGGCCAGAAAAGGGTATTGGGTCCCCCAGAGTGACAGTTTCAGTTAGTCATGAAGCACCCAACCTGGGTGCTGGTATGTAAACTTAGGTCTTCTAAAAGAACAATATTCTCACTACTGAGCCCTCTCACTACCCCTTTAATCAGTAAAATTCTTAAAGCCATAATACATGTATTTTCAAAATGTAATACATATGAAACACCTTATATCCCTCACAGGAAAGACTTATAAACCAGAGAGATGAAGTCCTTCCAAGTACTAACTCATATTTTATGTATAATAAACAGATAGATAAAATTTTCTTGAAGTTAAAATACTTTTTAACAATTAGCACAATTCCCTGGTCACTTTCAAAGTAAAACCAAAAGTATAGAATCAACTAAAAACTTCAAGTGAAGCTCTAAGGCCAATACACCTACATGCTCCATGTATGCTGGAAGCTGCAGATGATTCAGAAGCCTTAGAGTTGCACTTGAACTCTATCTGGATGGCTTCAGAGTTCATACCTGAACTGAGAATGGAAGTGTTAACATCATGGGTTAGGCTGACTTCACTGTCTCTGTCATTTTTCTGTGCCTCGTTTATTGGAGGGTTATTCAGTCTTGTAGCTGTGACATGGTTCTCAAATGCAGCTTGAGACGCAGGTCCAGGTTCTGGTCTTGGATCTGAACCCAGACTCAAAATATGAAAACCCAGAATGGCCTTGTTATGGAGTGAGAAGGGTTCTCCTAGCCTCAGATGTATGACTTTCTACCAATTTGTGCTATATCCTCACCTACTTTTCATGAATAGCAACCCAAGAATGGGCAACCTTTAGTTCTGACTTGATGGGACACTGTGCACCTTCCAGGACTGTATTTGGTTTCTCTCCAGCTGACTACACTCTCCAGTGGCCTCACACATTCTGCAGACCAGCTCAGATCTGATCAAGAACTTCCACAGCACACCTAGCTGGCTCTGGCCTCTGGACATGTTTGTTGAGCCTTCCATATACTATTTTGTTATCTCCTATCACAGCCTAATACCAACCTTGTCTGTCAATTGTTAGGGTGCACTGGCTCTCCCCATTTACTGTATTTTGTTTTCTTTGAAGTGATCAAAGCTTAGTTTTGTTTTTGTTACTTGAGTTAAAAGAATAGTCTCCTCTGATTTTCCCATTACACCATGGTAGGGATGAGTTGCTTTGAGAACAAAAATTCCCTAACATGAATGTCATATTCCCTTTTATCTTCACTTATTTTATGTCACGCTTAATGCCTAAAATATACTTCAACCCAATTTCCAACACAGTGCACCTCCCCCTTCCCCCCCATCAGAACTCACATTGGAAAGAAATTCCTGTTAAGTTTGAGCCTCGCATCTCCCAGGCCCCACCTTCCAATTCCTCATCCTCGGGTGTCTGCAGGCCCTTGAGGTGTCTCCCTATTGGTTTGGTGCTGTGTTTATAGACAGACAGGTTCCTGGGAGTCTGTATATGAAGGTCCTGCTCAGAACATGTGTCCTTCATTCTATAGAATTATTCCCACCAGCTTGACACTGATAGGTTTTATATTAATTATGGGTTCATTTTCACTTTTGTGAATGGACTTGTAGATCTGAGAGAAAGTGAACAACTTGATCAGAATATCACATTTAAAGACTAGAACTTGGCAGAGGAAGAATGTGTATTCAGGGCCCTTCTCTTTTTCCCATTATGTTCTATTTTTCATCTCCTGGAGTTGGAGTCACAATTCCTGTAGAGATCTTTTTTCATTGCAGTCACCCTTTCCCTGTGAGATTGATGATTGCCTCAGTGTTTCCTCACATGCTGTCAGGCAGGAGGAGTCATTGGGGAACTTCAGTGAGATGGAGCATTGACACCGGAGCAAAGAAATATGGGCTTGCCCATGTTCACTTACACTTTTGAATTTTATATTCGTTTGCAAGGAGAGGTCTTTGTCAAGTGTTGCTGTGCAGGTAATCTTTCTGCTTCAAACATTTGGTTGATGGGTGTGGGTGTTTGTAACCCATCTCAAGGTAGGTGAGACATTTCAAAGTTAAAGCACATAAAGAAAGTCTACTTTCTTCGGTAATTGTGTCAGTAACATCAACCTTTATTTATAGATTAGCAAAGAAACAGCTGGGTTTATTCTGTATCTCTGGCCCTTGGCAAATAAAGAGGCTTTTTGTTTTTTAACATGGCAGAAGTTTTGTGTCTTCAGATTGCTGTATGAACATTAATGTGTCTTGTTTCTGTAGATAAACACATAGACATATTTGAGCGTGTGTACACATATTCAAAGTGCCCAATCCAACTGTGCTGCTTCAGTTGAATCTAAAGGTATATACCGATGGTCACATATTCTTATAGATGATGATGACAAGCCTTCACTGTTTGTATTCTAATGTGATATTAGGCTTCCCTAATGTAGCACTACAAGGCATCACAAGAGGGGAGCAATTTGGAAGTGGAGGGAATCTAAAAGACAAATAATCTTCTCAAACACTGAAGTATGGAAAAATACAAAAGATTTTTAAAGTATTCAGGGGAGATGACAAGGAAACAACACTGTAGGTACAGTCCTGGATGTGGGGACTTGAGTTTGGATCCAGAATTCATGTGAGGTTGAATGTGGTAGCATACATAGGCAATTCTAGTACTCCTGTACTGAAACGGGGTAGAGACAGGAGACTTCTTCGAAGCTCCTGGGCTAACTAGCCTTGTGTAAGAGATCCTTTTTCAAACTGTTATGCCCACGTGTAAGAATTTTTATGTTCACAAGGGAGGCTAGACACGCTGTAACACATGTGAGGATTTTATTGCTACATATTGGTTACATGTAGGTTCCAAGGAATTAAGGTTGATAGCCTGGTTCTGGTAGAAAGGTTAAGAACCCAATGCCTCAGTGACGGTAGGAGATTTTTAAAGCAAAACATATATAAGCAAGATTTGATATACCTTGACATTCCAGGATTGGGCAAAGGGGTAAGGTACAACAGCAATTGGCTGAGTTCTCTGGCTTGAATCCAACCTTTGAATCCATTGGCTGCTGGGTTCACTCGCAGACCTGAGCCCTGTCTCTGGGTGTCAACGTGCAAATGAAACCAGGTCCTCACAAAACAAGGTGAGAAGTAGGGCTAACATGAATGATTATTTTCTGACCTCCACGTGTTTATTGTAGCACACATGTGCCTGCACTCACATACATAAAGATAAAATAGTCAGCTAAATATAAATTTGGTAAGTCTCAAGCTCAAAGAACCTTAAGAACTCTTAACTTAAAAATATTCTCAATTTTAGATTTTCTGTCTAGAATCAAAAGAGAGAAAGTGAGAGGATATCTCTCACAATAGCAGTCATCAGCTGCTTATTAATAATGTCAGTTTATATACAAGGTAATGGTTACCATTGTGGCAATTTACACCTGTATATTGTGCATTGTTCTTATCACTCAACATTGCCTTTGCTCTTGCCCATCTTACAGTGCCCACCCCTTCTCCTCAAATAGTTCCCCTTCGATTTTCATGACATAAAAACTGAATGTCGATTTCCGAGGACTTGGTAAGGTGTATTGTTGTGGAATATTAGTTTAAGATGTGTTACATTTGTTTACACTGTGGAATATTTGTTTAATGATGCAAAGATGTGTTGTATTCTTTTATGATGCATTTGCTTAACTCTATAAAGCTGTGTAACTTTGCGTGTCCAAAACACCTGATTGATCTAATAAAGAGCTGAACAGCTAATAGCTAAGCAGGGAAAAGGATAGACGGGGCTGCCATGCAGAGCGAATAAATAAGAGAAGAGGAGGAGCGAGGAAAGGAGAGGAAGATGCCAGGGGGCAGCCACCCAACCACACAGTCAGCTACAGGAAAGGAAAGGAAGGTATATAGAATAGAAAAAGATAAAAGCCCAGAGGTAAAAGGTAGATGGGATAATTTAAGAAAAACTGGCTAGAAATAAACCAAGCTAGGGCTGGGCATTTATAAGAATTAGTCTCCATGTATTTATTTGGGAGCTGGGTGGCAGGCCCCCAAAGAATAAAAAATAAATAAATAAATAAACCAACTACACAGCTACAATGTATTCCATAGGGATTTTGTCACACTCGGAATCTGGAAGCATCATGGGGTAGGGCAGATGTCACAGCTGTCAAAGCCATTCAAACTAAAGCCACCTCCCTTGCTTACATTCTGATTCCTATTGGCTCTGTCCCCTAAGCACCACATCCGTTCCTCTACCCTGTCGCCATCATCAGAATACATTTCCATAGTGACTCTTGGTTCAGAGATGGGCTTTTTGCACCTGTGACCCTACTCTCTTTAACTTCTAAATTCACCCGAGGAAGCATTTAAAAAATTGGCATGTCATGGACTAGACTCTTCAAAACCAGGGGCAAAGACAAAATGTATCTGTATAAGGTGGTTCTCAGATACTCACTGCAGTAAAGGAAAGCATAACAGCATCCTTTCTTAGGAGACTAGAGTGTGCAGCCATAGGGGGAGGCGTTCAGGCTGCCCACATCACCACAGTTGCTGTGCTTAGTGGAACAACCCTCACATTGTCAGGGTGGATAAGTTGCTACAAGCTGGGAATGGGAGTGGGCTACTGAAAGGCTATCTGCCAGTTCACCTTTACTGTGTTTGCCCTGAAAAAAAAGCTAGTGTGAGGAGACAGGTATTGTCATTATGAAACCATGATAGAAATGGCAGGAAGAGATGCAAGGGATGGGCTGTGTGTAAGTGCACAGATAACTGGACACACAGACCCTGTTTGGTGCACTGGAGGCACTAATTACTTCAAAGCCACCTTTCTTGTTTTTCTCTTGATTTTTCCTCTATGTATTATAGAGTTACAGAAAACACACCTTCTACTTTTAGAATAAAAACATCTTTATTTTTCTCTTAGTCTCCCCTTCATATTCTTTTCTAATGTGCTCTGTCTAATAGCTTTGAAGGAGTTTACTGTATAACTCAAATTAAATAATATGATTATTATGCAAGGCTTCAAATTTCTCTTGGAAATGAGATGAAAGTCAAGGCAAAGTGCATGCAATTTTATTTTCTTTCTGCTTTCTCTCTCCTTTCTTCTTTCTTCCTCTTCCTTTTCTTTTTCTTCTTCATTCTTCTCTTCCTCCTCCCCCTCCCTCCTTTTATTTATTTATTTTTTTTTAAAGGAAGTCCTTCATCCTTTGCCATTGGAAAGCTTCTAAATTCTGAGAACTGGCTCTCAAGGACTTTAGGTTAAAGATAAATGTTTTCCAGGCTCAGTGGGTAGCAAAATCACACCAGGCCTGCAGGGGTTGCCTGGTGGCCTTGAGTCGTGTTTATAGCTCACAGTGGGAGCTTTGAGTATTACCATTGGTCCAGCTGATAGTCAGTCTACTTTAAGCTCCTGTTGGGCAAAGAGTCAAAGTTCTGAAAATCAGTTCATGCTTTTAGAAAGTGCAACTAGCCAATTTAGATTATGCCAGCAGAGAACTCCAGTGTAAGGTGGTGAATTTAGATTGGACACACACATACCACCCCATATGATCCTTGTGCAAGCAATCATTAAGCTCTCTTGTCTCTTGGCTTATCTGCAAGAGGAAAGGCCTGCATGACACCATCTATTGCTCTCTTTGAATGCTGCCACCCTGTAATTGTGCTGCAATCTCTCTGCATGTGGCTGTCAACAGCCCTCAGCAGGCTCACTGTGTGCCTGGCATCCTAAAATAACTTGGATTGTGCCACAGAAAACTTGACAGTGCACATAAAGCATTTGCCATCCAGGCCTCATTGGTCAAATCACCTTCATTCTGCAGAGCCCAGTGCAGAGTGCTACAGGCTTGCCAGAATCTCAGACTGGGAGAAGTTCATCTCTGCAAGCTCATGCTGTGCATGGCAGGAGTCTGCCCTTGCCCAGCACCCAGGTGCAGATACTCTCTGGGGGTGATTGTTTTTAAGGATCTCTGACAGCACCTCTTGCAAAGTTGTTGAAAGGGAGCAACCAGAGCTTGCTGAGCACACCCAAGAGTTGTTAGGGCTCTAATTGTCTGGAAAGACAGTTAAGGAATACATTATCAGCTTCTGATGTCTCTGAAGTGTCACTGATGTTTGGCTACTGAGCTTGCAAGGAATTGATTAGTGGGGATAGCAAATATTTGCAGTCTCGTATTACAGGGCATGTTAGTGTTCCAAGGGGAACTGTAGGGCAACTTGTCAAAAATGAATATTTTTTTCTACCAAGCAAAGTAGTAGTAGTCGTCATAGTAGTACATGTGTCTACTAAGATATCTTTTCATAGCTTAACTTTTAAAAATAAGGAGAGAGATTTATAAAAACATATATGCAGATGGTTGTGTTTACCTCCTTTTATTATGGCACTCTTTTAAGCTCTCTGATGTAATCATTTATAAGTCACATTTTCTTTTAAATTTATGTATGCCCTGTCAAGACTAAAGTTTTCCAGTGTGGGCCAATCATATTTGTTTCCTAAAGTCTGACTTCAGCACTGGCAGTCGCTTGTTCCAAACACCAGCTTATAAGGTGAGGGGCAAGCAAATGGAGAAGCATCTTGGATTTTTCTGATGCTCTTGCATTTAGGTGGTAGCATCTACATCCAAACAGGACCTTAAATGCACCACAGGGAGTCTGCTCCATACTTCCAAGAAGAAAAACTTCATGGAAATCGACCCGTTGGACTAACTTATCAAAATGGCATGGGATCCAGTTAGGAAAGGACATGGGAAAGGGGCATTTGAAAAAAAACAAAACAAAACAAAACAAAACAAAAAAAAAAAACAGTGGCAAATAGAAGTGGTGTGTTTTCTGGAGGGGCTGTCCTTCATGTCAGCCAGTGGCGGGAGGAGCAGGAAGTGAGGCTGCAGACAGAACACAGCCCAGTCACTAAGTCAGGGGGCTTAATTTTTCTCCTTAGTGCTATCTCATTTCAGAAACACTCTCCTTATTTCTAGCAGCTTTACACTTTCTGTTTGCCTCTTCTAGTGGCATCATCTGTTGAACAACAGGAACTCCAAGAGGGCTGTATGTAACTTTGATTCTAAGCAGTATCTAATGCCAAGAAAGCTCCTCTGTTGAAATGCTGGGGCCAGCACTGTGATCTCTGCTTTGGTTAGTCACAGTGTTCAGCTCAGGCTAGGAACCGCAGTGCTGTCTGTGTGGACATTAAGGGAGGGGGCAGCTTAGCATTGAAGATCCCATTCCTGTTTTGTAGTGATGCTGCTAGGTGATTTTGTGCATCAAAGTTCCAGGGTCTTTATCAGGGAATGCAAACACCCTCCCTAGGAGGCTTTTCCCAGACATCTAACACAACTTCAACTAGGGACACTTTCCCAGAACACTCGTGTCCTCAGCTCCCTCCACAAACCCCAAGTTTCTGCTTCCTGATGGCAGGCTGTATTCATACAGCCACAAAAAAACCAAACCAGATCACTTATGGGCATGAGACCTGAATTTTTAGTAAGCAAAGGGACATTAGAACAGGTTTCTTTAAAGTGACTGGTGTCCTGGATTGTGAAAACTTTATAGTTGATTTTTGTTTTATTTTGTTTCGTTTTTAATTTTAACTTCGTTTGCCTTGTTTCCTACTTCATGAATTTATGCAGGTTGGAAGAATAAGTTTTGGTGACTGTGCTTGCTAATCTTATGTCAACTTGACACAAGCTGGAGTCATTTAAAAGAACATGACTTCAATTGAGAAAATGCCCCCATAAGATATTGATAAAGGGCATTTTCTTAATTAATGATTAATGAGGGAGGACAGAGCTCATTGTGGGTGGGGCTACCCCTGGGCTAGCAAGCCAATAAACAGCACCGCTCCATGCCTCTCTATCATTTCCTGCCTCCAAGTTCCTGCCCCAAGTAATCCCTGCCATCCTGGCTTACGATGATGAACTATTATATGGAACTATAGGTAAAATAAACTTCCCCATGAAGTTGCTTTTGGTTATAGTGTTTAATCATTGCAATAGTAATGGTAACTAAGATAGTAACAATTGCACACAGATTGCCTACTCCAAGTCTAACAAAGGAGGTGGGGCCAAATTCCCGACACCTAAAGTGGTGGAGAAGGATGAGTGCTAATTCAAACAGTTAGGATTCCTAGTCTGACCACTAAGCTGTTTGGCGGAGTCTTCATTTCTCACAGTCTTCTTCCTTGACTGTAGGTGAAAACTTGGACCTCACTAACTGGGATCTAACTATATGTAATGTTTTATGTGGAAGGCTGAGCATAGTGTCTGTTGTTACAAAATGTCACAATCTTTTTCTGGCAGAAATAGGGTTACGGTGTAGCACTGATGCTGATATTAGAGTTGACTTGAAGCTCTGAAAATGCTTCAGTTTACATTTAATTTAATCATTTCTGATACTTGTAGTCCATTTCAGGCACTATGCTGGACTCACTCTGAGACGATCACTGTTGATTGTTGATTAATGCCCACATGGGAGAATATGTAAAACAAACCTGAAAATAACAATCTTTGTCCTCCTAAAATAAGCTCGGCAGGACTTCCCCAGATGTTATTGTGTGAGAAAAACACAATTTTGAAAAGGCACTCGAATGATTGATGCTGTTTTTGACAGACAGTAACTGCAACCTCCCAGAGAATGCATCTATACACTGTGTGTAGCTGCAGACACAGACACAGGTGTGCACGGGAACGTGGATAAGACAGAGACGTCCAATGGCAGCTCAGTCCAGCCTGGAGGGCGGGAGAGAGGAGGGGCTGGAGCAGAAGGGGAATGATGGGAATATCATGCAGATTCCACACCACTGGCATTGCTGCCATCTTCATGAAAAAATTTATTCAAATACATCCTCTTTAATTTCACAGGCATACTGTTCTGGATTGAATAGTATCTCACAAAATATATGTGTTGAAGCCCTATAATTTTATTTAGAAATGAGGTCAGATGGAATTAGTTGAGATGTTAGATAAGTATGCTATCCCTATTCCTTTGTGACTGATGTCCTAAAGACAGGTTCACAAGGCTGGTTTATGTAAGGTTCCTCCTCTTTAGTCTCAGAGGATGCCCTGGCCTGCTGACACCTGGATTTCAGACTCCTAGCCCCAGAACTAGGAGCAGTTGATATATTTCTATTGCTATAAGATACATTGTATGTGAGACTTTGTCATTGCAGACACTTGGGTGGTGGGTGATAATGGTACACACAATTTTTGGACTCTTTTATATCCTGATATGCTTGTAATTCAACAAAATTTTGTGACTGCTTTCTCATACCCTTAAGTTTCTGTTATTGTAGCCAGGATTATTTCTTATCCCTACTTAAAATGTAGGAACATATTTTGTGTGGTATACATTAACCTTATAGTTATTTCAGAACTGTTACTTTCAGTGGCTTCTCTTGGAAGTCTGGTACTCTGGGGATATATTTTCATTGCATTGGAATAGAAAAATGGACACTTGCAATGTGCTGACTGTTGTCCCTATACTTGTGTTGAGCGCCCATTGCTTCTGCACTGGCACCTCTGGACCTCACATCTGCCACATAGATCTCTGACTGACTAGGAGCTGTGGCTAGTTAAGGAGTCTCACTGGGGTCCTATGTGGGTTGACTTTAGTCTGTTGCCAACCTGGAATGTTGGGGACTTTTTCATATCCAGGGTAATTCCAAAGACCAAGACGATGCTTCCTGTTTGCCAGTGTAAATAGGGCCTTCAGAAGTGAATTTGCAATTATTTATAGGAATTTGAGAGCTATCCACATCATCTCCGCTAGCCCCAGGGAACACCATGGAAAAGGATGTATCAGGATTGTGATGGCAGAGGAAGGGAAGGAATGCTCTGAAATGATGTCTTCTTTATAGGCCACAGCCTTTGCAATTGCAAGCACACTGAGGCCACCTGTACTGGTCCTGCTCACGTTACGGAAGACTTAACAAGTTGGAGGAGCTCTGTTTGGCAAGAGGGGGGTATGGCAAGAGAAGAGTGGATAGAATAAGGTAGTGGAGAGGAATAGGGTCACAAGGTATTGCATATGATTAGGAATTAGCAAAAGGAAAAGAAGAAAATGAGACCTAATATTTCTGGTAAGCATTTGTACTGGAATACTAAGTAAACATCCAGCCTCATTTTCATATTCTTAGCTAAACTGAGCCTTGAAGTATCATAACGCCCTAGTTAATGTTATCATCTTTATTAATGAAAATAGAAACACAGAGAGGTTGAGTCATTTGCATAAAACCACAGAGCCAGGAAGCAATGCAGCAAGGATTGGAATCCAGGTAGTAAGACACTGGAGATGAAGTTTAGCATTCCAAGGCAACCCCATCTCACAGACCTCAACACTTGGACTTGAATATGGGGGCCATACAAATGGTTTTTGCACTAATTAGCTCCTTCACTGTGTGCGTGTGATATTTTCTAAAATATGAACACATGAATTGAGATTGGTGCCAGTGTGTGGGCCTTTAGTGACACATGATTCTTCCTGGTATGATATCATACCAACTAGCTACTCACAGTTTAATGCACTAGAAATAGCTAAGAGAAAAACTGGATCAGTCTTATTCTGTCTACAAGTCCAATGATTCCTTTATTCCAGTGAGCATCAGCATGACCCTTTCATCATGAAAGGAAAAGGATATGAGGTGTTGAATTCACAGGGCAGGGTAGACCATAGAAAGACACTCTTGGCAAGTTTGTACATAGTAAGTAGTACTCTGGCTTCACAGTGGGCTACAGACGGATGTACTCTAGAGGCCATCTGGACTAGGGAGGATGCTCCTGGTTGGGCCAGCAGAGCGGCTTCACAGGCTAAGCTGACCAGATGTGGTTAGATGGAGTAAGTGCTCACCTCACATTTTACTTTGTGCTGTTGGTGCTATTGCCTTTTTTAAAGAGGCAAAGAATTAAAGTAGAATCATTGAGATCATCTTCCCAGATGTCTCCATGAAATGAGAAGCAGAGGAGAGCCACATGTTATAATGATCCTTCTTTGAGGTAAAGGGGAGCCAGGCTGGACAAGCATATAAATGACTAGATTTAAAAGTTAATGGAGTATTCACAAGCCAATGGAGTATGGCAGGAGAAGACTGTGAAGCTTTGATGAAGACAGGAAGTAGGTTTCTACATGGCAAGGGAGAACAGAGGCCTGAGACAGCTGCAAACATTTGTCAGCTCTGGCAACTCCCACCCCAGAGCCAGGGCAAGCCTCCCTCTTGCTGAGAGTTTCTGTCCTCCCTACTGTTCTTCTTTTGGGGGAAGGTTTCCTGGATTTCACTGCAGCTTGTAAAAACTTTGCCTTTTACTCCATGAATTTCCAGATAAGCATCACCCTCTTCCCCCAAAGGATGTTTTCTATAAGCAAAGATCTTTTATTTTGAAGATGAAATGCATAGTTGCAGCATTACAAAGAAAAGGAAAAGCTTCTTGCCTTTGGGAGATGCTTGAGTCACAGGAATGAAGTCTTGGGTTTCTTGGGTATAATTTTTAATCCCCACCTAACATGTACATCAGTAATGATGATACAATGTCTCTTCCCTGGTGGCTAAAGGTTTGTCACTATAGGCTTAAATGGCATGTCCAGGGACCCCTGTGAAGAATGGGCATTTGAATTAAGATATGAAGGAGGTGGGGTTGCTATGTGGGGGTCTGGGAGCAGCATATGAGATAGTGAAAGAACTCAGGGGTCCAAGCCCTGGGAAGATTGTAAGTGTTGCCTTCCCGGAGTATGCGGTAAGTGGATGGGGAAGAGAGTCCAGACCAGGCCCAGTAGGCACTGTAGGGACTAGGGGTTCAGGGCTGCGTGCAGGTGGCAACATAGTGAAACCTAATGTACAGAAACAGTGCACTTTAGAGTCTACATTATGAGGGTCACTCCTGTAGCTGAGTTGTAATCAAACACCATTGCTCAAAGCTGAAACCAGGTTCAGTGGCTATAGCACTAACTGGGAAGAAAAGGATGGTGCTAGGGACAGAAATCTGGACACTAGATGTTGTGAGGAAGGCAGACTTAGCATTATTCAGTTGCTGGGAATGAATTAGTAAAGCTAAGGATGACTGAGAAGTTTGAAGACTGGAGGACTGGTGAGGTAGAGTTGTCACCAGAAGAGATGCAGACATCTCCACAGAGACATCTTATAGTTAAGACCTTATAGCTATGCTGGATAGCAAAGCAGAGGCATTGAGTGAGCTAATAAGTGTTTAAAAAGATAAAGATAAAAACTACTGAGAAATCATGCTACTATGTCAGCATGGCTAAGACACCACACACACACACACACACACACACACACACACACACACTCACAATTTAAGAAATTGGCTTGTGTAAATGTAAGCAAGTTTATTGAGCACAGAGCGAGGCAGCAGGATGGAAACTGAGGCAGGAATTGACAGCACAGCATTGAAGTAGAGATCATGATGGACAATTAGCAAGGCCAGGTTTGTCGGACACAGAATTCTGCTTCATTTTGCTCCTCATTTCTCCTAGATGACCCGTTCACCAGTCCCTTCTCTTTTCTCGGATCCCCAGGATCTATGGCCACACTCTATACCGTCCCGCACCCTAATAATCTGTGTTCACATGTTCTATCGCCATTAACTGATGCTAGCAACTTCTGATGCATACTCAAGTTAACAGCTGCTGCTGGAGATAAGCCCACATTCTTCTTGAAGGCCAGTGTTTCCCATTGCCCCACATCACTCTACCTACTCAAGAACTTTGTCTAGAAAAAACATCTATTGCACCACAAAATTCTTCACTTCCTTCAAGGTCATTACTACCAGTATAGAAGTTTGCCTTTAACAGTTTCAGTGCATAAAATAAACACCACCAGTAGACTTAACCTTTTCCATTACAATCAACTCAACCCCATTCTCTTGTCCTCTAAAAAGCAACACCAACAGAATGGCATGTTGCTTTTTTTGGTTGGTTTTTATTTGGGCAGAGGGAGTTTCTCTTTGTAACCCTGGCTATCCTGGAAATCACTCTGTGGATGAGGCTGGCCTTGAACTTGGAGATCTGCTTCCCAAAAGCTGAGATTAAAGGCATGTGCACCACCACTTGGCATGACCTACTTTTTTAATAAAGATCTTTTTAAATTCCCAAATTCATCCCTTTCAGATTTCAATATTGCTTTTTCTATTGATTTAGACCTTTGTCTCAGTCATCCAGGGCTTCCCACGTTATAAAATACAGAGTTCAATTCTGAAGTTCAGGTTCACTTAGTTGTCTATTAGCTTCGTGTGGTCCAGCTCAGCCCTCTCTTTGCTGGTAGAAATTCTTGCTCTGCATCTGTTCCTTATATACCACTGGCTTCTACATCTTCACATCCAGAGTTAGAGGTTGTGTTTGTGCTGAGACTTTGAGGTCAGGAAAAAGAGGGAGGAGGAGAGGAAGGGTACAAAGTAAAGAGGGAAGGGGAGGGGGCTGCCAAGAGAAAGGCAAAGATGGGGTGAGAGCGAGGAGGGAGGAAGAGGGAAGAGAAAGAAAAGGGATGAGAGAGAGAGAGAGAGAGAGAGAGAGAGAGATTGAGCATCCATGGAGTGTTGTGTTGGGTGTTATGAAACACGAGGTCCAGTGGCTGGTGACCTGGATGACACTCAGGAACATCTTGAAAACAGATGCCATCACAAGACCATGTTTTAGGCCCAGGAGGGAATGAGGACTAACCAAAGGAGGGCACACAGTGTAGCATTTAATACAGGAGTGATTAGGTCTGGTTTATGTTCCTTCACTCTGGCGGCCACAAAGAAGATAAACTATGGTGGGACCAGGGTCCTGTCAGCCAGTGTTTGCTCTGTGCCAGCACACCCTAAGCTTATCAGCAGTTCTGTGAGAGAGTGGGAAATAGATTTGCCTTGGCTAGTAAGTGGGAGAGCTGGGACTGGAGCCCTGGCCAATTGGAGACTGTTCTGTCTGCAATGCTGCATATCAGAAAAGATCTGCATAGCTCAGAGGAAGAAAGAGGCAGGAGAATGTATGATCAGAATATGCTCTCAAGATAACAGGCAGGATGTGGCTCGCCTAGGAGGAAAGAGATGCAGATTAGTGATAGAGGATGTCTAGGTTGGGCTTGGGAGATGGGTCATGATGACATTTGTGTAATGGGAAAATTGAGAAAAGAAACATGTGGAGGCAGAAATCATAGGCTTCACATGTGAGTTGGAAATGACTTCCAGTTCCTAATGACTCTGCTGGATAAGCAGTTAGACCCACTCACCAGGGCTGTGTATAGCTGCCCAGACTTTGGGCAACACTTGTATGTGGATGATATATGACAGAGGGAAAGAAAGCATGTGGAAGCAAGGGCATAGTGAGTAAGACTAAGCTTGATGTGTGTCAACCTCAAAGGTCCATGAAAGAGGAAGTTTGGTAAAGGAGAGCCAGAAGGAGACACTGGGTAGGGAAGGAAAGCCCTGGAGGATTCTGTAGCTTCTGCACAATTTAACACCCCTACCCCAGTCACCTACACACACCTACCTCTGTGGAATTTCATAACCCCCACTTGACACTTCATTCCTATGTGTGTGTCCTATGTCTATTGACTAAATTCATGAACAGATATGGTAGCCATCACTTTGTATCAGTCCAACAGTATATAATATTGTACAGGGGAAGCCTTGAAATGCAGACATCAATAACAAAAGCTTTCACCACAGAGGTGAAAGGTGTAGTTCTCATGCAGAACACTTCCCTGACTGTGTCCAGCTGACAGCTGTGTGCTGGGGGACACTGTAGGCTGGAGAATGGATATTCATCTGTAATCACAGTACCACTCTGTGCTATCTAACCAAGGTGGCTTCTGAGATCCCTGTGTGGGGTTGTGTGTCTCAAAGTGGCTCCGGGTTGAAAAGCCTGTTCAGTAAATTTTTAATAAATCTTTGTCCTTCTTGCCTGCTTCCAGCATTTCTGCTATTGCTCTGAGATATGCCTGCAGTCTGTTCTAGCCTTGATCCTTAGCCAGCGCCAAATTTAAAAAGAAAATATTCTAAATACCCATTTTCTACATGTTTTGGATTCACTCTGTAAGTGATTTTGAATTTAAAGTAAACACTTGTAAATATTTATTTAACATCTTTCTGCATTAAAAATATTAAACACCTACATTTTCAGCATTATCTCCATGTGTTGAAGGTTTTCAGTGACAAAATTTAAATATTCCATTATGTTGCTTTTATGGATGGATGACAATGATCTACTTTTGAAAACACATGACAAGATCTTTGGCTTTTTATGCTGTATTGCTGCATAAAATCTAACTGTTTTATTTGGAGAAAATGATGAATAAATCTAAAAAGGCCAAGTAGCATCCTGACTGTGAATAACTCAGCCTACTATGATCACAGACTACAAGGGGAAATGCAATTCAGATAAAATATTAATGGAATGAAATGAAAGCGTATTTCTTATTGCCGTAGGCTACCTACATGTGCATTTGACATATTGATGCTCTTTTCTTTGGGTGATATCGCCTATGTCCTTGTGAGATGTGAAAACACAGTCTTAATGATATGCTCTCAATTTATTCCAGGAGCACTGATGTGGGAACTCTCTATAGAATTAGGTGCTGGGTCGTTTATTCTTGTATTAGGTCTTCTATTATTTTTATCTCTGTGTGTCTAGCTGTTTGTGAGTCTGCTGCCATGATGAAGAACCTTTTCAATGTTAGCCATGCCATCTGGCTTTCACCAAAGAGAGAGTCATTTCCTGCATTTGGACAATCCTCTTCATGACAGAGGGTCCTGAAAATCAACTTTATGTTTGCAATATTCTCAAAGCTGTGGGTAAGAGGCCATTGAAAAGCTTATCAGAAATCACATTTTAAAATTTTATCTTTAATTGACTTATCATTGTGCCAATTTGTGATATTTGTTGTGACACAAACATACTGTATTGTTTACTTTTCTATTGCTTTGGTAAAACAACCCTGACCAAAGTGAGTTGTCCACATTTATCAAAAACCCAGCAAGATTGGGTCAGTCATTCTTTGCTGCCATCTTCTGTATTAGTTATATATATATATATATATATATATATATATATATATATATATATATAGTGGTGATGAAACACGATGAGCAAGGTAACTTGGAGAAGAAAGAGTATGTTTGGGCTTATGGTTGTAGAGAGATAGCAGTCCATGGTGCTGGAACAGAGCCATGGTAACAGGGGGCAGGCATGGCTACAGGAGCAGAAATGTGAGGACTCATAGTTTGAACTATAACTATATGATGCTTGTTACTCTCAAAGCCTAACTCTAGTGATACACTTCCTTTGAAAAGACCACATCTCCTAAACATCCCCCAACAGTGCCATCAACTGAGGACCAAGTATTCAAATGCCCAAGACAGTGTGGGATATCACATTTAAACCACCAAACTTGCCATAGTCAAGTCAGAGCCATTGGAAGTCCCTGCATCCCAAGCTTCATTTATTTGTTTTGGGACATGTATAGCCCTCTCTTATACTACTTAAATGTGGGTAAATCACTTGGAATGATTTTTGCCTACTATGCTATAGGCTTCTGAAACTTACTCTGCTTTCCCCATGGAATTTGGAGTCTATTATCCAAGCACTTCCCCGCCCTGGTAACTAAGCAATGTTAGTCACCGTTCTTTTGAGATCACCTTGTTTAAACCCCACATATGAAGGAAGATGTGCTGTGCCTCTGGACTTGGTTTATGTCACATAACAGAATGTCCTCCAGGATCACCCATGTCACCTGACAAATGATAGAGTACTTCCTCACCCTCTGTTTTATTATGGCTGCAGAGTTCAGTTTTGAAAGTTTCATGGTTATTTCCACTGCATGTGCTTGGATCTGGCTATCACTGACTCATACTTACCTTGTACTATGGCTGAAAATGACATTTGAGATATATTGTTTTAATTAAATTATTCTATACCATCGCACCCAGAGACATGCTTAGATTCAAGTGATGAACTGGACTTTGTTAATACAAAAATCAATCTTGGTCTAAATCTAGTATTGTTCTAAACCTAATGATGACAGTTTGTTTATTTCTTTTATTAAAATAAAATTTATGTAGTTTTTATTATTATAAAAAGACTAATGCCTACTGCTCATTGTATAGATATTTTAATATGTCATTGGGATTTCTTCACACAGGGAAGCACTAGTAACTTTCTTATTGACTTTAAAGCTTAGTTTGGTGCGTGTGTGTGTGTGTGTGTGTGTGTGTGTGTGTGTGTATGTGAGGGAGAGAGGGAGAGAGAAGAGAGATATTTTAACATATATCATACTCTAAATAAATGTTATTTCTACTTTTTATCAGTGATGCTGTATTTTCCACATGTTTGTGGCTAATTTCACCTGAAGCTTAGTTCTTATGCCAGGTCTCATGGATAGGTCATGATTTATTTAACTCTTCCTCTGAGAAAGATGTTCATGTAGTTGCCAGTTTCTTCACTTGATTTTTGATGGATGCCCTAAACAACTTTGCGCGTACATCTTGCTTAACGCCTCTGACATTTTTAGGCAATGCTTTTAAAAACAGAATGACCAGGTCCTGTGCCATGAGCTCCTGGTGGATTCATTGTAGGAGTTGGTAGCCCACAAAATGTTTTCTGTGAGGGAGGAAACAGATTGAATGATCTGATGCCTTCCTTCACTTTGGAGGCTGACTACATTTGCATAGGTGCTTGTTAACATCTGAGCCCATTTTCATTCCTTTCAAATATCTTCTCTTCTTAGCAGAAGTGTCTCCTCCACTGAAGCTGTGAGTCCCCCAGTCTTCTAAGAGTATAAATTGGTTGGAAATATGGGTTTTTAATCTTCACTGATGTCTTTGCAGGTATTTTAATGAACTGTTGGGAGTAGCTCAAATTTCCAAGGTGAAATTATTTTAATCTTGAAGATCTCAATCATATCAGGAAACTTTTTTCTCCAAGATACTGACTTTTAAAGAGTCTTTTTTAGGCTTTTATAGAACAAGTGAGGTGACATACAGCAAGGAACAGCAAGAACCATATTGATATATCTTTATGGAGGTTTCAGATGCAAACATTACAACTCTTCTGAATTAGTGAAAAATAATTCTGAATTTCCCATTTAATCTTCTCTAAATCTGTTTACCTCTAACAGATTTGAGTCATCTCTGTGCTCCAGGATTGCTTGTCATTCCTCATCTGACTGTAAATACATGTTTTCTTGTCTTTTTGAAGAGCCACCATGTGGATCTCCAGGCAAGATAAAAGCCTGGGAGGTCATTTCAGTATTCACTTTAATCTTTTGTGTTTTCTATTTTGTCATCTCTAAATGGTGAAGCAATTAGGGTCTTATGTTATTTTTTCCTTTTGAATTTCTACACACATTAACTTTTATTTTCCATATTGTTTTACTAGCTAAATGGTGCTCTTGGAGATTAGTGAGGAACACACAGTGATTCTTTTTTAAATGGTGTTGCTTATTTTCTACTGCTTTTTTCCCTAGCATAGGAGGATGCCCCATCACTGGGTTTTGATTCCTTTGTTGAGTAGCAGGTTCAGTGTGCCTCACCTTCCCTCTCTCCTTTGTTCTCCTGCTCCTCACTCCCCTTCGCTTCCCGCTGTGCCCCCTGGCAGAGCAGGTTTTCTGATGATGCACATCTGGCTCCTTTATAGACTATAACTTCCTATCGTTCCTCTTCTAGGCTTTTGTTCCGATCTATTAAGCCATAGAATGAATGCTGCCAAAGACATTTCCCCTCACAGAGAACATTCCTACCACCTTTCTTTATCTGTTTCTTCATTTCCTTTTCTGTTGAATTTTGAATCCTTCAAAAATAAACTCTCTAGAGGCTAAGCTTAAACAAACAGATGCTATTTTTAGAAAAAAACAAAAAGTTATTATTATTTATTTTGACTTGCCCTTCAGTGCTATCTTCTGGCTCTGCAAATTTGTGTTCTGGGTTTTTTTTTTTTTTTTATTTTATTTTTGTTTGATTGAGTCCTGTATGAAGAACCTGGAATATAGTCTTTAGTTAGCTTGATGTGTGTTTGCAGACGAGTATTCCATTGAGGAAAGGCTATGAGAGGTGAGTTTTGTTGTTGTTTTTATTCCTTCCTTTTTGATAACAATTCTCTGGAGAATTTTGTGTCCAATTTAGGCAAAGCCTCCTATCCCAAGGGAATTCTTTCCTGAGTGAGGTAGACAAATCACTCTCTAGGGACAGAGGCTGGCTTTGAATGTCTGTCTTAGTTTGTGTGAACTCCATCACCTCTTCCCTTTAGGATTCTAAATAGCAGGTGTCAAATCTAGATCTGTTAGCAGCTTTGAGTTATCCTTCCAAGACGGAGAATGAGAGGACAAGATTTGGGCCTTTGCAAATCTTTACAGAGAAACACATTCTGGGAAAAATAAAAGTTCCCATGTGTTGCGACTCCCTTAGCTGCTGTACCCATCCACTCACACACAGCAGCCTCCTCATCATTGGGAATGGATGTCTGGCTGGTGACATACTGTAGATTGGAATGTTGTCTAACTTAATACCATTTTCCTTGCAAAGCTGGCAATAGAAGGCAGGTTTAAGAGATTTTAATGACCTAGGACCATGGCCTTTGAATCTACTGCAAGATGTAAAAGGAACAATATCCTGTTCTGTGCCTTTATGTGCAGAAATTGCTTTGAACAGGTATTTAGTTTCTTAGGTTTCTTTTGTTGTTTGGGATGTATAGGTAGAGGTGAAATCATAAAAAGAGTGCAGATGGGCTAACAGCTGACCCCGCAGCTGCCTCCTACTGGGTGGATCTTCTTTGATTATTGCCAGCACCAGGTTGGAGAGAGTCTCTTCATCTTAGATGGAGGGGGAGACCCGGGTGTTGTGGACTCTTGGGGCTTATTGAGAGCCCTGATGCTTTGGAGGGTAGAGTTGTGGATGAGTGGCTGACAGAAGCTCAGGGACACTCAAAAACCAGCCCAAAAGTGCTGCCACTTAAATAAACAGCTTCTCAAGCCATGGTTCTAAAGAGCTGTGGGATCAGGTACTAGGGACTGCCAGATTTCAGGGTTGTGGATATCTGTTCAGTCAAAACTCCCCTCAAAGCAGAATAAACCAGCTTCATACATGAAAACTGCCTGCAGTGAGGCTAAGACAAGGTCTGCACAGTTGCACCTGGTTTAGTGTGGTGATTACAGGGTTCCACAGCAGGGCAGCGATTACTGTTGCAAACCTGGCATTTGATTGTGCACACACATTGTATCATTAGAGAGCAGACTCAGAGCATCACAGTCTACTGCATAAATGAGCACAGGCATTCAAGTTTAAACAAGACTACTTCAAACCAGGGTGGATGCGGCTTAGAGGCACTGACAGCAAGCTATTGTTCACAGTGGATGCACAGTTAGAAAGCAAATGTTGACAATATTGTTGGGAAAAATATTGAACACAATTTCCTTCATCTTTTCTGTCTCTTATACTAACATAAAGGTTGGAGTCTCCCCACTTGCCATTTTAGAAAACAGACACACAGCTGCATTTTCCTTTATTAAACTGTAGAGAGTTTTTCCTTTGACACTTATGTAACAGTCGGGCTCATCTCTCCTCATTAGCTTCTCTGTTCTTTAATATCTGATGCAATGCTATGTTTTTCCTCTCAAAGAGTGTAAAATGAGAAAAAGTAAAATGCGCATGTAGTCTTCTTATAGCAGTGTTATTCATTCCTTGGGGAAATGTAGACACCATGAACTTCTTAGAGTGGTCATGTTAATAGCAGCTGTCTCTGGGGTACCCACTGCACCTATGACATCATGATCCTCTCTTATTGACTCTTGGGACTATTTTGTGGTTTGGTAGGTTCTCTGATACTTTTCTACATCACATATGAATGAGAGCACTTTGATTTTCTTTTATTCTGGTCAAGATAACTTTTATTTTTCTTTCTTATTTCAATAGTTATGATTTCTCACAAGACAGATTAATAGGAATGACAAGAATTGCAATCTAAGCCTTGACTTGACTTAATAGAAGATTTATGTTTCACCTCTTTCAACATGATGTCACCAATGGCATTGTCTAGATGTTTTAATGTCAAAGTTTGGAAAAGAAAATTTATTTATATTTTAAATGTACTTGGTGGTTTCTGTTTTTTTCTTTTCCTACAACTGAGCATTTGATCTTTTTAAATACCTTTACTTCATTAATGGGTATATTACATATTATTATTTGTCTGGGTCTACCTGGTAGATTAGGAAAAAAAACAAACAAACCTGTTTTTGGCTTTTGAAACACCCTGGGATAACTAGAATATTTCCTGCTTGACTGTGACATATCTTTTATTAAAAACTTTTCTGGATTTATTTGCTAATATTTCACTAGGAGCTTTTATATCTATGGTCATGATGTAGATATCATTTTTTTTAAAAAAAATGGTATTTTTTTTTGTCTAGTTTAGGCCTTGCTAGTTGGGGCTTAGGCCTTGCTGATCAGGGCAATGGACGTTGGCTGTTCTGAAGAGACTGCACATAGTTTTGGTTATTTTTCTCTGAACTGTTTAATAGAATTAACTGGTGAATCCAGGTTGGCTAGCTACCTCCTGTTTGAGAATGTTCTTAATATTGTTCACATAACTTACCTAATACATTAGGACAATTTAAATGATACATTCTAGGTGTGTTCTTTAACTTGTTTTTCTATAATTTAATATCCTTTCAATTTATTTCATCAGTGATTTAAAGTTTTTTTCTGCGAAGGCCTTTTATTTCCTTGCCTGGGTTGTGTTCCTCTTTCTTCCTTTCTTTCTTTCTTTCTTTCTTTCTTTCTTTCTTTCTTTCTTTCTTTCTTCCTTTCTAACTTTTCATTTATAAAATAAAGTCTTTTTAATCCATGTATTTCCCTTGCTACCCCTCACTTTCCTCTCCTCAATCCCTCCCAGTCAGTTTTCAGCCTCCCCCCAAAAGGCAAGAAGTCCCAATGTGGGTCAGTTCAGCAAGGAACATCCACTCCGGGCAAGTCCAATTTCTTCATCCTAATATCAGGACTGGGTTAGGTGTTCCTCTAAAGGAAATGGGCTCTGAGGTGCCAGCCCATGCACAGAAACACAGGCTGATCCCCACCCATCAAGGGTCCACACACTGCCCATGTCAACTCACAGTTGCCTACACTTGGAGTGCCTAGCTCCTTTTTCCAATCGTTTCCCAGTAGCTGTTCTTGATTCAGTGTGCTCCAGAGAGCTCTAGCCAGCCATCACTGTGGGAATTTTTCTCATAATCCCTATCCCTTGCTGCTACAGACTCTCCTCCCCAACTCTCATCTGGATCTAGAGCTCTGTCCAATGCTCAGCCATGGATCTCTGTCTCTACCTCTACTCATTGTTGGATGTAGGTTCTGTGATGACACTTAGGGTGGTCTTTATTAGATTATAGGGGAAGTCCTGTCTAGGCACAACCTTCACTATTGGTTGGAGACCTAGCTGGTGATATCCTGCGAGTTCTTGGAGGTTTCCCTAGTACTCAGTCTCTTTCCAGCTCCACATTGGCTTCCTGTGTTCTTTTTTTGTTCCTCCCTCTTTGTTGCTCCTCTAATTCAATTATCTCCTTCTCTCATGATTTGTTCCCATGTCTTCTAACCCTAACCCTAACCCTAACCCTAACCCATGTCTTCTTGGTTGCAAATTCTGATGCTCCTAATTAGCTAAGGAGATCTTCGCTCTTTTCTCTTCCTCTTAAATTCCTTAAATTCCTTCTGATTCCAAGCTGTTCAGGGGTTATGGTTTGCAGCTTGGGTGTTCTTTGCTTTTTGTCTAAAGTACACTTATGAGTGAGTACAACCCGTGCCTATATTTCTGGAATTGTGATAACTCACTCAGGAGAATATTTTTTAAAACTATCCATTTGCCTGCAAATTTTAGGATGTCACCTATCTATCTATCTATCTATCTATCTATCTATCTATCTATCTATCTATCTATTTATCTGTCTGTCTGTCTGTCTGTCTATCTATCTATCTATCTATCTATCTATCTATCTATCTATCTATTTATTATTTTTACTGCTGAGTAGTAGTAGTCCATTGTGTAGATATATCACAGTTTGTGAATCTGTTCTTCAGTTGAGGGGCATCTAGGTTGTTTCCAGGTTCTTGCTATTATGAATAATGCTGCTATGAACATAGTTGAGCTAATGCCTTTGGGGTACAAATTTGCATTCTTTGAGTATATGCCCAATAATGGTATTGCTGAATCCTTGGAGAGGTTGATTCCAAGTTTTTTGAGGAACTGCCACACTGCATTCCAGAGTGGCTGAACAAGTTTACACTCCCACCAACAATGGAGGAGTGTTCTCCTTGCTCTGCAGCCTCGCCAGCATAGGCTGTCATCTGTGTTTTTGATATTAGGCATTCTGCCAGGTGTAAGGTGGTATCTCAAAGTTGTTTTGATTTGCATTTTTCTGATGGATAAAGATGTTGAGCAATTTTTTTCTTTATTTATTTTGTATTTATCAAGAAAAACAGTAAAATGAATTTAAGATGCTGAGAAGTTAACAATAACTATAAAGAAGATAAAAATCATAAGCATGACTTATCAAGGGTGATAATGCAAATACTGTCAATAGGACAAAACGGCAGCCTACAAAATGGGAAAAGATTTTCACCAACCCTACAAGGGATAGAGGACTGATCTCAAAGATATATAAAGAGCTCAAGAATCTAGAGCCCAAAACCTTGAATAACCCAATCAAAAAATGGGGTACAGATCTAAAAAGGGAATTCTCAGCAGAGGAATTACGAATGGCTGAAAGGCACCTGAAAAAGTGCTCATCATCTTTAGCCATCAGAGAAATGCAAATCAAAACAACTTTGAGATACCACCTAACACCTGTTA
>PVIH01001982.1:18484-121136 GCA_004025045.1 Sigmodon hispidus | reverse complement strand
GATGACAGCCTATGTTGGAGAGGATGCTGAGCAAGGGGAACACTCCTCCATTGTTGGTGCGAGTGTAAACTTGTTCAGCCACTTTGGAATGCAATATGGCGATTTCTCAGAAAATTAAGAATCAATCTCCCCAAGGACCCAGCAATACCACTTCTGGGTGTATACTGTAAAGAGGCACATTCACACTCTAAAGGTATTAGCTCAACTATGTTCATAGCAGCATTATTTGTGTTGAGCAATTTTTTAAGTGCCTTTTAGCCATTTGTAATTTTTTAGTTGAGAATTCCCTTTTTAACTCTGAAACCTATTTTTTAATTAGGTTATTTAGGTTTTTGGGTTTTAGTATCTTGAGTTCTCTATACATTTTAGAGACCAGTCCTCTGTCAGTTGTAGGGTTGGCGAAGGTCTTTTCCCATTCTGCATGCTGACATTTTGTCTTATTGACTATGTCCATGGCCTTACAGAATCTTCTCAGTTTCAGGAGGTCCCACTTACTAACAACTGTTGTTTTTAGTGTATGTGTTACTGATGTTTAGAAATTGGTCATCTGTGCCAATCATTGCATTGGAGGGTGTTACCCACTTTGTTTTCTATCAAGTTCAGTGTAGCTGGTTTATGTTTAGGTCTTTGATCCATTTGGATTTGAATTTTGTGCAGAGTGATAGAGAATGGATTTATTCATATTCTTCTACATACCACCATCTAGTTATGCCAACACCATTTGTTGAAAATACTATCTTTTTTCCATTGAATATTTTTGGCCTTTTTGTCAAAAATCAGGTGTTCATAGGTGTGTGGGTTAATGTCGGAGTCTTCAATTTGATTCTATTGATACACAAGTCTGTTTCTATGCCAGTACCAGGCTGTCTTTTACTTTTTTATTTTTAAAAAATTATAGAATAATGTCTTATTTTTTATCCATGTATTCCCTTGTTCCAACTACCTTCCCCCTCCCGACCCCTCCAGGTCAGTCTTCAGTCTCTCTTCTCTCCACCACCCAACCCCCCTCCCCAGAAAGGGCAAGAGGTCCCAAGATGGATTAACACAGCATCCACTTCAGGCAAGTTTGATTTCTACATCCTAATATCAATACTGGGTTAGGTGTTTCTCTGGAGGGAATGGGTTCCAAAGTGCCGTTCCATGTACAGAAACACAGTCTGAATCCTCTCCTAGAGGCTCCACATATTGTTCATGCCAGTGGAGAGTTACCTATTATTGAAGGGCTTAGTTCCTTTTCCAGATGGTTCCCAGGTGGCTGTTCTTGATTCAGTGAGCTCCTCAGAGCTCCAACCAACCAGGTTATTTTTTTATTACTGTAGCTCTATAGTATAGCTTGAAGTCAGGGATAGTGATTCCTCCTGAATTATTGAGCAGGATTATTTTGGCAATCCTGGGTTTCCTGCTATTCCTTGTGAAGTATTGTTCTTTCAAGGTCTGCAAAAAATTGTGTTGAGATGTTGATGGGGATTGCATTGAATCTGTAGATTGCTTTTGGTAAAACTGCCATTTTTACTATGTTGATCCTACCTGTCTAGGAGTATGGGTGATCTTTCCATTTTCTGATATCCTCTTCAATTTTCTTTTTTAGTGACTTAAAGTTTTTGTCTAACAGGTCTGCTACTTCTTTGATTAGAGAAATGCCAAGATATTTGATACTATTTGAAGCTATTATAAAGGGTGATGTTTTTCTTATTTCTTTTTCAGCCCTTTTATCCTTAGTGTATATGAGGGCTATTGATTTTTTTGAGTTAATCTTGTACCCTGCTACATTGCTGAAGGTGTTTATCAGCTGTAGGAGTTCCCTGGTAGAATTTTCGGGATCACTTATTTAAATGATTATATCATCTGCAAGTAGAAATAGTTTGACTTCTTCCTTTCTAATTTTTATCCTCTTAATCTCCTTTTGTTCTCTTATTGCTTTAGTTAGAACTTTGAGAACTATATTGAATAGATAAGGAGAAAGAGGACAGCCTTGTCTTGTTTCTGATTTCAGTGGGATTACTTTGAATTTTTCTCCATTTAGTTTGATGTTGGCTGTCATATCTCCTTTATTATGTGTAGGTATTTTTCCTCTATTCTTGATCTCTCCAGGACTTTTATCATGAAGGAGTGTTGAATTTTGTCAAAGGCTTTTTAAGCATCTAATGAGATAATCATGTGGGTTTTTTTCCTATCAGTTTGTTTATATGATGGATGACATTCACAGTTTTTTGTATGTTGAACCATCCTTGAATCTCTAGGATGAAGCCTACTTGATTGTGGTGGATGATTTTTTTGATATGTTGTTGGATTCAGTTTGCCAGAATTTTATTGAGTACTTTTGCATTAATGTTCTTGATGGAGATTGGTCTGTAATTCTCTTTGTTGCATCTTTGAGTGGCTTGGGTATCAGGGTGATTGTGGCTTCATAAAAAGAATTTGGCAGTGTTCCTTCAGTTTCTATTATATGGAACAATTTGAGAAGTATTGGCATTAGTTCTTCTTTGAATGTCTGATAGAATTCTACAGTGAAACCATCTGGTCCTGGAATTTTTTTTTTTTTTTAATATGAGAGACTTACAATAACAGCTTCAATTTTCTGTTGGTTATAAATCTGTTTAGGTCTTATCTCTAATCTTGATTTAGTTTTGGTAAGTGGTACCTGTTGAGAAGACTGTCCATTTCTTCTAGGTTTTCCATTTTTGTAGAGTATAGATTTTCAAAGTATGACCTGATAATTCTCTGGATTTCCTGGGGGGTCTGTTGTTATGTCCCTCTTTTCATTTCTGATTTTGTTAATTTGGATACTCTCTCTGCTTTTTGGTTAGTTTGGATAAGGGTTTGTCTATCTTGTGGACTTTCTCAAAGAACTAACTCTTTGATTTATTGATTCTTTGTATTGTTCTCTTTGCTTGTATTATATTGATTTCATCCCTGAGTTTGATTTTTTTCCTGCCATCTATCCCTTCTAGGTGAGTTTGCTTCTAATTATTCTAAAGTCTTTAGCTGTGCAGTTAGGTCTCTTGTGTGAGATTTCTTTAGGTTTTTCTTATAGACAACTAGTGCTATGAGTTTTCCTTTTAAGACTGCCTTTATTGTGTCCCATAAGTTTAGGTATGTTGTGGATTCATTTTCATTAAATTCTACAAAGTCTTTGATTTCTTTCTTAACTTCTTCCTTGACCCAGAGATGGTTCAATTGAGAGATGTTTTGTTACCATGAGTTTGTAGGCTTTCTGTGATTTTTGTTGTTTTTAAACTCTAGCTTTAGACTATAGTGACCTGATATCATAAAAGGAGTTATTCCCACTTCTTTTGATCTATTGATATTTGCTTTATTACTGTGTGGTCAATTTTTGAGAAAGTTCCATGTGGTGTGGAGAAATATGTATATTCCTTTGCATTTGAGTGGAAGGTTCAGTATACATCTATTAAGTCCATTTGCATCATAAGATCTGTTAGAACCCTTATTTCCTTGTTGAGTTTCTGTGTGGTAGAGCTATTGAAGGGTGAAAGTGGGATATTGAAGTCTCCCATAATTAGTGTGTGGGGTTTAATATGATATTTAAACTTTATTAGTATTTCTTTTATGTATATAGGTGTCCTTGTATTATGCCCCTTTATAGGGGATAAATATTTAGGATTGAGACTTCATCTTGGTTTATTTTTTCTGAGATGAATAAATAATATTTGTCCTGGTCTCTTTTGATGGATTTTAGTTTGAAGTCTACTTTGTTAGATATTAGGATGGCAACACTAGCTTTCTTCATGGGACCATTTGATTGGAAAGTCTCTTCCCAACCCTTTACTGTGAACTTGTGTCTGTCTTTGAAGTTAAAGTGTGTTTTTTGTATGCATCTGAAGGATGGCTTCTGCTTTTGTATCCATTATGTTAGGGTGTGTCTTTTTTTAGGTGATTTGAGTCCATTGATATTAAGGGATATTAATGATATTAATGATCACTGATGGATATTTCTATTATTTTTGGTGGTATCATGTGCGTACTTCCCTTCTTTGGGTTTTTCTTCTGTGAGATTTTCAATTGTTTGTGGTTTCATGAATATGTCTGGTTTCCTTAGGTTAGAGTTTTTCCTCTAATGCTTTCTGTAGGGCTGAATTTTTTGATAAGTATTGTTTAAATTTGGTTATGTCATGAAATATCTTATTTACTCCATCTATGGTGATTGATAGTTTTGCTGGGTATAGTAGTCTGGTTTGGCAGCCATCCTCTTTTAGTGTCTGTATAACTCCTGACAAGGACCTCTAGCTTTTATTGCTTCCATTGAATACTCAGGAGTTATTCTGATGGGTCTGACTTTATAGGTAATTTGGACTTTTTCCTTTTCAGCTCTTACTATTTTTTCTTGGTTCTGTATGTTTAGTGGCTTGATTATTATATGGCAAGCAGAATTTTTGGGGAGTCTAGTTTATTTGGTGTTCTATAGGCTTCCTGTATTTTTATAGGCATTTCCTTCTTTAGGCTGGGAAAGTTTTCTTCTATGATTTTGTTGGATATATTTTCTGTGCCTTTGAGCTAGTATTCTTTTCCTTCTTTGATTCCAATTATTCTCAGATTTAGTCTTTACATGGTATCCCAGAACTCCTAAATGTTTTGTGTTATGACTTTTTTGGTTTTAGTGTTTACTTTAACTGATATATCTTTTTCTACTATTGAATCTTCCCCTCCAGAGATTCTTTTTTCCATCTTTTGGTTCTGTTGTTTATGCATGAATCTGTAGTTCTGGTTTGTTTCTTCAGGTTTTTCTATTTCCAATTTTGCCTCAGTTTGTGCCTTCCTTATTGCTTCTATTTTAATTTTTAATTACTGAAATGTTTCTTTTACCTGTTTGTGTTCTTTTTCTTGGTTTTCTTTATTTTCTTGCAGAGATTTGTTTTTCTCTTCTAATTTTTTGTTTGTATTTTTATCTATTTCTTTAAGGGAGTTTTTATTTTTTTAAGGTTTATTATCTTCATAAAGTTGTTTTTAAGATTGTTGCCTTCTGTTTTCACTTCATTGTTAGGTTCATGTCTTGATGCTGTAGAACCACCAGCTTCTTCTGGTGGTGTTTTGTTGATCTTTATATTATATGTATTCTTGCACTGGCATCTGATCATTGCTTTTTAGGTTCACTCTTAGGCAGCTCTTGATAGGCTCTTAGTCAGTTGTAGGCTCAGGAGACTGGCTCAACAAACCAGAACTACAGATTCACGCATAAACAACAGAATCCAAAAGATGGAAAAAAGAATCTCTGGAGGGGAAGATTCAATAGTAGAAAAAGATATATCAGTTAAAGTCTCTAATAATTTCAGGGGCTGCTCTTAGTCAGGTCTCAGTTAGCTGTGTCAGGAGGCTTCAGATGGTCTACTTGTCAGAGTGTGTTGATGCAGACTGAGGTTTGGGTGGAGTTTGGCCCATGAGATGTCCCTCTGGTTGTGTTTTCCTGGAAACTGGACTTGGGGGCACTCTCCCAGCTTTCTTTGGTTTATGGCAGAGCTGAATGTGGTTTGGGTGTTGGGGGATGTGTCCCTGGGCTGGTGTTCAGAGAGTAACAAGGTGTCTGCTTGGCCTGAGGGGCTGGCATACCATTCACCTCTTGGTCAGCTGCATATTGGGAGGTTTGAGTGGTTTCTAACTTGTTTTTGAGAATGTCATACATGAGTACTATATTTACATCATTTCTACCACTCTGCCTTCTCTTGTTCTCCTCAACCATCTGAAATTCATGACCGATTCTTTAATTACTATTGTTACACACATACTCTATTTGGTGGTGATCTCATGTACATGTATTTAGGGCTGATGACTTGAAATTAGATAATATATCTGTGTTTCTTCTTTGAAGAGGACTGAATTTCCCTCTCTCTATAGCCATTGTTTACCTATATCTCATGGTCTAGGGGTGGTCTCTTGTACAATTTCTACATGCACGTTAGCATGTCAATTGCTGTTCTTATCTAGATGACCATGTTGTTTCAATGGAATCTACTGAATCCTACTGCTCCCCTCTCAGGAACCCAGGAAGGAAGAAGAAATGAGGTGGGGAAGTGAGCTCTTGAGAGAGTTGTGACAGCTTCTCTCGGTGACAGATTTTTTTAATTGTTCCATTACAACCAAGCTACCAAATTTAAGGTGTTTCATTATTCATTGTGTTGTTTTATTAATGTTTTTGCATCCAATTGGTAGTGATGACCTCTTTTGTTTGTGTCTTCTATTTTCCCATTCTTCTTTGTAAGATGTATTTATTTTATTTACATGCACATGTACATCTATGCACACATTTGTGTGGGTACCAAAAGAAGCCACAAGATAGATGGACTTTCAGCCAATTGAGAGATGAGTGTTATGGGTGCTGGAAATGTTTGCCAGAGGATGAGGGTATGGACAAAAACAGTTTGCAACTGTAAGCTCTAATACAACAATGAACTATTACAATAGGCTGATAGTTGTTCATTGATTTTTTAAATTATTTAACCAATATATTTTGACAAAGGTTAAATTTTAAGTAACTGTAATTATTTTAGATATTTCAAAGGACATGTTATAGATAGGATGTCTCATTAGTGTATCACTAGTGTATCACAGAGCATATTGCTCCTGTGTGCTGTGACATCTTCCATTCTGATAGCTCATGCCTGATGCTGTGTCCTGTACCTTGAGCATATGTTCTGAGTCAAATATTTAAATATTAATTACTGTAAAAATAAATGAATAAAGTAAAATATTTAATATCTGTTTAATTTATATGAAATTTATGAAGCCTTTTGAAAATTATTTTTTACTAGTTTGGGAATCCCAGTGAATTACCAAGATTTATATGACAAGCTAGGTAACAGAACAAGCATGCCTCATGCAGTAGATCAGCCTGGGTGTGTGTTTTCTTGTTCTTTGTTCCAAGTGGATATAAAACTATTGCTGATGCTCTGTTTGACATTTTTACCTTCTTCCTGATTTTAGGTATCTACATAATATCTAGGACAAATTATAAGAGAAAACTTATGTCATTTGGTTTTTTTTTTTTTTTGACTCTGAGTTAATTCTCCCACTAGTATTGCTCATGCAGAGGCTATTTCATACCTATGATTCAGGCAACAGTTACTGGGAATTTGGTTCTCTATGAAGGCTGGTTGGTATCTGCAGAGAGTCCTTGAGAAATGGCAGTGTATTCATTTAGTTCTTACCTTTCTACCTCTTTGAGTTCTAGTCAGTTAGGAATTTATGGAAAGAGTGTTTCCTTGAGGAATGGACTAGAGTTAAAATATGTCCGTGTTTACCTTTGACCTAGGGCTAACATTCAGTACTGAAGCTGAAGCCTTTTTGTGGCTTAATGTCCCTATGTGTACATAATGAGAAAAGCCTTGAGTGTTCACTATGAGTATGATTTCTCCACTCCAGAGGACATCAATAATTTGAATTTTTATATCTCTTAAATTAAGAGAGATTTAATCTTGTTATATACAAAAATGACTACAAACATATAAGTTGATGTTTTTAAAGTGTCCCTAAATAAATTCACAGAGAGGTTAGTACAAACTTTTGGACATTTTAAACCCTCTAGGTCAGAGTTTTGTTAAATCTGAAATGAAGGCAAGTTATGTATAAAAAGAAATAAAGTTAAACCTCAACTCTCTTTTCATTTTGATGAGTTTATTTTCTTGGATTACTGATTAAGACCTTAGTTTAGAAGATGAAAGATAGCTTAGTTCTTTTTATTAATCTATTAAGGTAGCAGAGAATCTGTGCCCACAAGAAAAGTTTTCTGTGCCTTATGATTGATTTTATTATGTCTTAGTTGTTAAA
This sequence comes from Sigmodon hispidus, assembly GCA_004025045.1. Lineage (NCBI taxonomy): Eukaryota > Metazoa > Chordata > Mammalia > Rodentia > Cricetidae > Sigmodon > Sigmodon hispidus. The sequence goes on along the minus strand of PVIH01001982.1, from coordinate 113,360 downwards.
AAAAATCCAGACACAAAGTTTTCTTACTTGTGAAAAAGTATGGCTCTTATGAGTGTTTTACCTTTCACTTGTACTTCAAAATATTTTGTTTCAATCCATTTTTTTACATCACCATGCAGTTCCTTCTCAAGGACCACGATCCAGCCAGATTTACCTGTGCAGCACCTCCTCTGGAAACTCTTGATTTTTGTGGTATTAAAGTTTGTTTGATGGTATCTTCAGAAAAATGTCAGATACCTGAAACTGTCACTAAGATTTCACAAAAGCCCCAGAACAATAAAAAGGGGTTATTTTTTACTTTTTTACTTTATAAAAAGACAAGCACTATAAGTGACTGTTTAATAAGCAGTACATTTCTTGAGTTAGCTTAATGGAATCACAACAGCTCCATAGAAAGAGCCATCCAATTAGAAAAGATGTTTCACCTTCTCTTGAGTTTGCTGAGGTAGTGTTATGAATATATATATACATATATATATATATATATTTCAAAGAGCATATGTCCCATAAGAAGACCCTGGGGGCTTATCTTACCCTCCAAGGAGGTTTTAATCAAACCCTTATGAAATAAAGATGAACTGTATTTCAACAGGGACTTGTACTCCTAAATTCTAATATTATTAATGATGGTAATAAATTGACTAGAGCCATTAAGTCTATGTCACTATGGATAATTTCTGTTTTACACGAATGCTTCTCCAAGGGCTTTGCTATCACATACAGGCCAGAAGTTTAGTCTGCTGCCTCATGTCTCATGGAAAGAATCACAGCAGGGGATTTGATCTACTGCTACTCCCAATTGAAGACTTTGCTTCTTGATTTTCTCTATTTATTTAGAAGTTATCTTTAACATTCTGATAACTAGATTCTGCTTTAGTAAAGGGACATAAAAATATCTGAAATGATAACTAATTTTCTTTGAATCTAGAATTTACCAACTATTGTCTCTTTATTTTTTTGGATAAGTATAGTTAATACATGAGTTTATACAGATATATCTGCCTTTTAAAAATCTGATTAATTTTTTATGTGGGGTGTGTGTGTGTGTGTGAGAGAGAGAGAGAGAGAGAGAGAGAGAGAGAGAGAGAGAGAGAGAGAGAGAGAGTGAGTGTGTATGAATGCAGATGCCTATGGAAACTAGAATAGAGTATCTGGTCTTCTGGAGCTGGAGTAATGAGGGGCTGTGAACTTCCCAAAAGAGAACTGAACTTTTGTTCTCTGGAAGATCAGGGCGTGCTCTTAACTACTGATATCTCTTTCAAAATAGATCCATATTTTTTTTAATCAGAATACATTTGAACTGTACAACCAAGACCACAGTGAAGATTATATCTGATAAAAACAAAACAAAAAAAACTTTTATCTGATCAAGCATGACAGGCTTCTGCAAAGAAAAAACAATTCCATCTTTGGAAAACCTGCCTCCAGATCTAAGCCTTGATGATAGCGAAGGCCACATCTCAGCTGGCAAGATACTTTGCAGGTACAATGGTCTGGAAGAGAGGCATGCAGTCTTTCTGGTGGAAAATGGTTCTTGGGCTTCGTTTTTGGCCTCCGAACAGTAAATAATAAAAGCTTTATAAATTAAATTCAATTTCCTTAGGAAAACTTCCACACAGAAGTTAATTTTGTGACCTTATTAGTAGCTCAGGACTGCATGGTTCCCAATTTACAAAGCAAATAGGTGGTTAACACTCCAGTAGTCACATATATAAGCAGGGCAGATCTCATGAGAACAAGAACAAATACTGACGTTCAAAATCATGACACATCATAGATGACCATGACGTATCCAGTTTACATCACTCATCTGAAATGGATCAGCTTGTGGAACTTCCCTGATGCTGAATCTATAGCTAAGTTTTCCTTCACAACACTGCTTTTCCAGTGTGCAAGAACTGTGGTGATAAAACATACAACCACGGTGTTAGTTTATCTGACCAATCTCAGGTCTCATAAAAAGATTAAAACCCAAAGTGGAAGTTATAGGATGTCCATGCTAGACACAGCTGCATAGATGATTTTACAGAGGAGAGATTTCTTGCTGTGTGCAAAAGCCATGTGTTATGTGAAAACCAGAGCAAGGAAAAACAGCAGCCATCAGATGATGACTGGTGGAGATGTAAGGAAAGCTGGGTAGAATGCAGAACATTTAGGGAAAATGGAGTTATCAGTGGAGCCAGCCACGCTTCTGAGAGCAGATACCTCATGCTTATCTCTGTTGTTGCTGAGGCTACTGTTGGCTAAGGGTACAGTACACAGCCAGCAATTATTTCTATTCTGTAAGACTCTCCTTACTAACTTCAGTCTATAGGCAGTAAGCCTCACTTCATACACTCTCACTATGTCAGAATAAAAACCATCCTTAACAGCAGAAATCTTTAATTGTTTATACCCTCTGACATATACTGATGGAAACTAATCATGGTTTCCAGTTAAAAATTTTTTCTTTTGATTGTTTCCATGGGGAAATACTGACCATAATGTTAGATGTCCTATGCTTTTCCTGATGAGACTCTATTCAAAAACTTAAAATGGGAAAAGTTCAGACTCTGCTAGGATTATCTGCAGTGTGCTCCCAAGGATTTGATTCACAATTAGTCCAGGAGTTAATTAGAATGCTAGCAAAGCTAGACCTGTGCTTAATTAAAGCGACTGGACAATGGCACTGAGAACTGGTGCTTTAGGGACTTTGAGACATTCAAGGCTGAGAATGTGGCCCATTAAAGAATTCTCCTAACCATTTAAACTTCTCTTCTTTGGGAAAGAGTTTGTGCAATGGAACTGCCATCTACTTCAGTGGCAATTTAAAATCCCAGTCCAGAGGTTTTGCATATGTCTCCCAACTTCACTTAGAGAAAATTGTAGTTTATCTCTTATTTTGTAGAGTCACTGGGAACAAAAGAAAAATATGAAGATAAAATGTGTGAGAGACCCAACAGAAAAGATTATTTATAAGATATGTTTCTGTGACCTTCTAGAAAGGATGTATTTTTAAAAATTAAGAGGGGAAAATATAGAGTTAGATGTGAACATCTGTTTAGCCCCAATTGTACATTACCTCTATATTGAGATGATCTCATTTTCTGGAAATGTAAGCTTTAGTCTTCCAGGATGAGAAATTAACCAGAAATATTATTGGATCATCAGTGTTAATTCTGAAAAAATCAGGTGATATTTTACAAGCCTGTGGCTTATTTTTTAAAATAAGGAATGTGTATGCATGTGTTATACATATATGTACATACATGTTCACATGTGTATACATGTGTGTGTTTGTGCATGAGTATGCCAGTGTTTCTTATGAGGCTTGTGAATTCTTTCCATTAAAAAAATGTGCAATTATATCCCCCAAATTTTATTAGACATTATGAGATACATCTATATGACATAGGGCCAAAACTCATGATCTAGTGGTCTCAGTGTACGTGCCCAGGAACAGGCTCAGAGCTATAATTGGGGCAACCAGCTGATCTCTGAGCACACGAAACTATCACTGTAGCACTGTGCTTCTCCTGTATACCTTGGCATTAAGAACCAGTCATGCTTGTTGTGTCTTTGTTTGTCTTGATTCTGTAATCATGCTGCAGACAAAGCCTTGCGTTTCTGTCCCTCTGTGGCACATGTGTAGTTGCTGGATGGGAGCTGTCCCTGCATTTGTTTGAGAGGACACAGTCAATCAATACAGCAGGACGCCTGCACTTGTCTTGCTTTTTCCTAAAGAGCTAGTAGTTCATTCTCTTTAACAGCAGACAAAACAGCTACCTCAATCTGATTGCCAGTTTGGGGGTTAATTTGATAATTTTGTGTTTGGTCACTGCTTTTGGGAGAGATCCAGTAAAAGGCAATTATAACTCAAAGGAAGTGGGGTGAATTGTGTGCTGCTTTCTAATGATGAAAGTGCAGAGGCCCCTTCTATAGTCAACAAGTAAGTCATGTTATATCACTGCTCTGATAGAATGCCAGGCTCCGTTTTGTGAGAATCTATTTGATTCTCCTGGACTATTGAAAATATTGAAGGTCTTAGTCTCCGTATAGTCAAGGAAGTTATTTAACTAATTCTAGTCAATGACTGTGATTAAAAGTGATGTGGGTCTCTTTCAAGGCAAGAAATTTAAAATCCAGGTGGTCACAAAGAATAGGGGCCAGACTGACTTTCTGTTTCCACTACTTAGGTTTTGAGGGAGTAACATGATAATAGGTTTTATGTTTTATGTTTCATGTATTTTAGAGAAAAGTGAGGTTTTATTACTATATGTTTTTTAATCTATTCTGAATGTTTTGCTTTTTTATATAAAGTTTGATATTGATTTCAAAACACAATAAAAATAAAATAGATAAACTATGAACACTCTTAAGTTTAGCAACAATGGGGAGGCACCACAGAATCTAGGCTTCAAATGATAAAGACATGGTGTAGCTGTGAGGAAGATGGGTGAGGGAGGTACAGGAGAAGATGGAGGAGAGAAAAGAAAGACAGAAAAAGAAGGAAGTAAAGGTAGGAGGAAAGAAGGGGAAGAGAAACAGAGGAGAGGAGGAGGGGAAATGAGAGGAATATCAGCCTCTAAAATGCTCTGTGACATCCTTCATTACTCACATTACTCTCATCCATCATTGGTCCTAGGATGAAGGATACAGCCATGTCACTATGATGCCACAGAAAGCAAGTGTAGGCAAACTGAGTGTACTCAAGTCTCCTGCTGGTGCATTCTATTGAACAAGTACTGTAAGAAGCCACAGTTCAGCAGGATTAATTGTATGTTACACTGAGTCCATCCTCCTGTGTAACAAGCAGGCTGGAGTAAGGAGGCTGAAAGTAGAGAACTCTGAGGAGGAGATGGCAGCCTGGAAACTCTCCAGTCTCCTCCTTCCCCCAATGGCTGTTATGTATTGAGATAGAAGAGAAGAAGCCCCAGCACAACCTGGAATGCTCTCCAGTGCTGGAAGACATTCACTTCACTTTAAGGGCTCCTGCATCCACAAAGAGCTTCATGTTAACAAGAAATGATATTTTGTGAGATTTTCTTGTTGTTTGTCCTTGTCTTTTTAAACATCTTTAAGTTGTAACTTTTAAGAAAGTAGCTCTAAAATTCTTGTTCATGTGTGACCGACAGTCCCTCCAGCAGCTAGATGGTGAGATAAAATGCAGTTTACTTTTTTGTGCATTTGCTAAGCTTTATTAGCCCAGAAGCCACAGTCTAACCTCCAATCTCCAGTGAGTCATGTTGCTACTGTTTCTATTTCTACATTTTGATGTCTTTTAGTATCTGGAAATTTAATTTCTAAAATGTGCATGTGACATACATAATCAATAATTCAAATCTTTTCTAGTACTGGCCACTTCACTGTGTCATGCTCAGTTCATCAGAATTATTGATCACCCTTTTATCCACTTAACCCTGTGCGTCTTTGGAAGCAGCCATTGGCATTTAAAATGTTCCCTCTAATAGTGATGGTCACCTTGGGCCACTGTTCAACACTGACATCACGTTCTACAAGGGCAGCTTCCGCCTTTGTGATGAGGAGGCTGAAGCAAAATAATGTATGAGTGCTTTCAGATGATGCATCCGCTCACAGTCCTGATCTAGCCTCAGTCACGTTTGCGTTTCACAGGTTGTTGTTGTTGGATATTGTGTGATAGAAAGCTTTGCATGTGGAAAATGCACAGAAGGAAACACCGTCCCAGGAAATGGTTCAGATCAATTGTTCCTACAGTATTTTTTCTCATGATGGAAATGGAAGAGGAGAGGAATGTGAAGACCAGTGGAGGGAACAGGCACACCTCCAGCATTGAGAGACTCTGGTGATGGGAGAGACGAATTCGTGGAGGAATGGGAAGTGCTGAAAAACTTCCTGTGAATTACAAATGTTATCTTCCCTAAAATTGAGCATCAGATAAAATTGTAACTGCTCTTTTAGTTCATGTAGACTGCTGGATTATAATTTTATGAATTCAAATCTATGCTGAGATGATAATATCTGAGACTCTAGGAGCTATTTGGCTTAAATGCTAGAATGATTCTTTTTTCAAAATTAAGAATTCATATGAATTCATCTGCTTCCTAGAATAATTAAAACCAGAACATAGTAATTTCATCCTTCAATTTACCTCAATTAACTTTTAAAAAATCACCTGCAAGAACCATGGCTGTTTCCTCATTACTCATGACAGTGAACATGCGTCCCATCCTGCCACTGACATCTGTCTTTTCCTTGGCGCTGGGTCCAGCTTGGCTCCTGGGGACCTTGTGACATACTAGGTATCTCCTTGATGACTCACCTTCATCCTCTCTACTGACAAAGCATTCTACCACTATCATCACGACATTATTTTCATCATCCCAGTTTGGTGCTTCTCTCTTTAAGCCACATTCCTGGAAAGAGGTGTCCTGATTGATCCATTTCTTCCCCCACAACTTTCCACTTGACCTCTCTTCACTAACCCCTTCATTCATGTCTTTCAAGTCCCTGATGCTATCCATATTATGACATCCAGTGCCTCATCATCTGCTTTGCTCTATTTCCCAGCAGCATTTGGCACTTTATGTGATAGCCACTGTCCTGCACCATCCCCATTGGCTTTCATGGCTTTAAATGTTCTTTGTTTTCTTCTTGTTGTTGTCTATAAACATTGTCTTTTTTGTAGATTTCCTTTGTCCTTTATTTTAAATATATTTAACCCATCCTAATGATGCACATTTAGCTTAGATGTTGACATTTTTATGACCTCCATCTGTACCCTTAACTTAATGCATCTAAATTTGTTTCTAAAAAAATAAATTTTTCCTTTAATTCTATGATATCTACAATTGTTTATTATTATCTACTGAAATTCTGTGCAACCTGTCTCAATTAGGTTTCTATCACTGTGATAAAATATTATAACCAAAAGTAGTTTGGGGAACAATAAGATTAATTCTATTTTACATCTCCAAGATCATAACCCATCACTGAAAGAAGTCAGGTCAGGAATTCAAGGCAAGAACTGGAGGCAGAAACCGAAGCAGAGACTATAGAGGAATGTTGCTTGCTGGCTTGCTCAGTTTCATTACTCTCATACACTCCATGTCAACCCGTCCAGGGACTGGACCACTCACAGTGGAATGGACCTTTCCACATCAATCATCAATAAAGAAAATGCCCCATAAGCTTGCAGTTTCCTATAGGCCAATCTGATGGGAACATTTTCTCAACTGAGATTCCCTCTTCTCAGATGACTCAAGCTTGTGTCAAGTTTAAAAAAAAAAAAAAAAAAAAACCAGGATACTTTCCCATTAATTAAGGACTTACATTACATCAATCGTAGTTTATTTCTGATTCAGCTGAAATATCTGATGTTCTTTTGAATGATTGCCATCTATTCTGTTGTCCAGATTTACAGTTTGTCATTTCCACTAACTTTCTCTCTCCCTCTGGTCTCTAGCTACTGTCTGTACAACCTTCCAACTGTCTCTTGCCTCATCCATTTTCTCCACCTACTCTATCCATAAAACCCATTGCATATCTTGCTGTGATAATGCACCATTTCATTCCCTACAATGCACTCTAAGTCACTTTGTGCAAGCACAAATGCCATCACAGGAACTTCTCAGGGGCACTTCCATCTCTGCAGAATAATGTTCTAGCCTTTTCTCACTCAGCCTTATCTCTCAAGCAGAAATCTATATTTTGAAGTCAGAAACAGATAGATTTATCTTTAATCTAGTATAGCTTTACATAGTAAAGGTTTAGATTATTTAACTATTTTTGAGTTTCTATAAACTTCCCCATGTCATTATACAGTTATTTATAAAAGTCTAATTGATTCACATGGAGAATTCAAGAACATGAAGAATATGAAGAACATTTTATGGACCTTGAGACTCCGAGAAAAAAATGTTTTTTTTTTTTTTATATTGACCAGGATATAATAAACTTCAGTCACTATCTCCATGGCTTAGAATGTGGGTGTCTTGTAGCCATGATTCTGACTGTTATAGCTATGGAGGAACCATACTAAACTCTTTTCTGTCCTGGATCTTATGAGATGTCATGAGAGACTCAGCAGCTTATGACTGTACAGCCAAAGTTGTAGTAAATGATCTTCTTGGTTAAGAAGGCATTTATGACCTTCATGAGAAAATCTCTCTGAGCACACTGCCAGGTTAGGGGTGTAGATACTCCTGGCTTAGAGAGTGATCACAGATTGGTAAATATACAATTACCAGGGTTTTATCCAATATTTTCCCACTTGTATCTTATCTTTACCAGAACTAACACAGCTATTACTTAACTGTATTTTTATTACATATTTAAAAATGTTAATAGCCTTTTTATACGGTATTAGTCACTAATAGGGGAAGATCTGCAAGAGAAGGCAGTCAAATGTACATAATTCAGAAGCATAGGTGGATGATGCACTTGGATATAAATAGTATTATTTATATTTTAGTCATTTGAAATTATGTCCTATTTTGGAGAGTACAGAAGTAAAATTTCATATCCTAACCATAGAAATATGCTAAAAATTTAGTGAATTTTCAAATGAGTTCCAAACAGAGCATCCCTCCCACACCACATGCTTTCAGAAACACCCACTCCAACACATCTTCCTAAAAGTATATCAGAAGACAGTGGACTTGGTGTTGGTGAGAGCCCTTAAGATCCGCTGGAAGTGTGTGCCAAGTCTCTGTCATATGCAAGTTCCAACACTCCCAAGGTGCCATAAAATATTCACATTTATGCAATTTTGTTTTGTATCCTCCATGCTCATCTATATTTCCGTGACTTACTGGAAATGACACTAATTACATAGCTGGCAGAGAGATGTAAAGTGACAGCTATGATGATTTTGTCAACAGCGGGGTGTACGTAAACTGTTTCATGAAGGAATCCTCTAAGTTAATCTATCCTTTCCTTTGCCAACAGAAAAGTGTAATACTGCTCAAGTGAGACAGTGGGACTTAGAATTTTCAACCCTTTATCAGCATCCAGAGGAAAATCCTCGGGAGAGGACAAGACTTGCCTCTGGCACTTATTAACAGCAAAAATGAAAATAGTGGGGAGATCCAATCTGGAGTTATTGGATGGGCAGTGAGGTCTTTGGGCTGGAGAAATGGAAAGGCAATAGAAGTCCTTGCATTTTTCTGCATTGCCTACTGCTTTCCATGTGTCAGCAGCCTCAGGTCAGTGTTTCTGACTCTCCTGACAGGATACTTACTTGCTAAGTGCTTTCATGTTCTTCTCACTTGGAACTTGCTGCCTCCCTTGTTCCCTGTGGTCTCCTCGTTGGATTTCCATGTGATCTATAAATGAAATCTTGACTTATCTCCTGGATTCCTCTGCCTTGCAGTCTCCAGGCAGGCAATCTGTATCAGCACATTTTTGGTACATGTGAGTCAGTTTCACCTGGTGAAAGCTCTCTGAGTCTTGTGTATTTTCTAGCAGTAACATTGTCCCCTGAAAAGAGCAGGTAGAATTTCAGTTTAAGTCAAGTCCATCTACAGTGAGAAATAAAAGCCACATGGTGGTTTATTTTGTCAAGAGAGCCAACACTGAATCTTGCATTGTTTTCCATGGATCTTTAATGATATAGAAAGGAGAACAAGTTAGAAGCTAGGGAATAATTCAAGGATATTTTGTTCCTCTGAAATGTAGATCCCCAAATGTGGTACTTTTCCTGTTTCTGTGTGGTTGGGGAAGCAGGCAATATGGTGCTGGGGAGACTGGAGTGCATGTGTGGGATATTTCCAGGGAGTTACTGCTTTGCTGAGATCTCACAGCAGGTGCATTGCATGACACCTCAGAAGTCAGAACTGAGACACATGTGTACTTCTAACACCTAAAGTCTTCTCAGCAGGCAGAGTGAGTGAGAGCACTCTCCTGTGTCTATGCTTTGAAAATCATCTGTTAGCAAAGCACTAGTAAGTAACACAAGCTCTAATTTAAACTCTCATTTGAGCTGTCTTTTGCTACAGGATGTGAGAGAGTGCTGCGAAGGATATTAACCCCTTGGAAAGAGCCCGCCTTAAAGGAACAAGGCAGGGGAGTTCAGGCTGAGATCTTGAGTTGGAATTTCAGGGGTCCTTGGATTTCAACCTTTGTGTCAGCCAGCAGCCAGTCAGCCAGCTGTATGGTCAGGAGATTCACCAGGACTAGTCATACTGAAAAACAGGAAAACCAGCTGAGACCTTTTCTGTCTGCCTCACAGGCTGGTTCTCTCCAAGATCTGTTCTCTGAAATACATGAGCTAAAGCCAATAAGTTCTTCCTATAAGTCTTCCTGAAACATCCCCCCATTTCTCCTTTCTCCCATCTATCTCTCTCTTTTTTTTTTTTTATCCACACTATTGTCACTAAACATTCTGATCATGGTTTCCCCCTCTCCATCTCCTCTCGATCCTCTCAACCTCCCCACCTATCAGACTTTATGCCTTCCCTTTCTCTTTTTATTAGCTTGTAAAAATAGTGGGTTTCTTTATAGCAATTTCATACCTACTTCATTTTGTTTGACCCTCCCATCCAGCTAAGCTCTGCTCCTTATCTATCCGGCTCAAAGCTTTCCACTCCCTGCATCTCCTCCTTTCAAATCATATGTGTTCTATTTCTCCCTCCCCCCTTCTCCCTTAAGTCCTCTTTTTTGTTTCTCTTACAAGTCCTGGAAAATATTACATTGAATGAATTAACCTGGGCTCAGAAAGACAAACACTGCATATTCTTGCTAAAATGTGAATCTTAGTTTCTAATTTTTGTATTTGTACTTGTGTGGGAGTGGGTGTGTATATTTTGGTTATTTTCTAAGCTCTAAAAGGTTTCCACATTTTGATACATTCCATGTCAATTTAAGAGAACAGAAACATTTATCACTGAATGGAAAGAATGGATGTTTTGCCATAGATTTTTCAGTCGCCAAAAGGACTCCACACCCATGGGTTGGCACTGGATTCACTGTGATTCTGGGAATAACCTGGGTTGAGAAATGTGGATTCTATTGACCGAGGCTGAGTCTTAGAGAAGCACATTCAGGTCTATCTTACACCCACAAGGAAGAAAGAAAAGGAACCTTAGTTTCCATCTGGCTTAAAGTCTTCACTGTGAGTAAAGTTGAATTGGAACTTTTGAATTCTTTGTAGATGGCTGTGATTGTTTTAGCCACCCTGTGGGATTTTGCATTAGCAGTGATTTGTGGTGTGTTTGCACAGTAAATGATATAATGATCCTACCTAAGTAGTAGGGCCTGGCTAATGAAGAATGGCATGGGAAGGGGAAAATAGCTAATTCCTTCTCAGGGGGTTTAATGAGAGGTTGTACTGGGACTAAGTTCTGTGTATGGTATGTCCCACCTGGGACTAATGCTTTTGTTATTAAATGTCTCTGGGTTCCTCTGCTGTCACCAGGAGGCATCAAAAGAACTAATTACTTAGAATTTTGCTTAATGGTGCTTATCTAAATAACTTAGGAGCTTTTGAGTGAAAACAATAAAAATGCAAATGATTATGCCATGTTGCAATATAATAAGGATATTTTCATAATCACAGGGAAAAGAGTATCAAAGCCTGTGGCAGCTATGCTTCTGATAATACCTGGCACTTTGAGGGGTTCATGGCTCTGAACGTATCTTGGTTTCTGCTCTCTAAGTCCATTTAGTGCTCCTTGTATGCTCCCAGGTATGGGGCCATCCACCAGAGCATAGGCAGCCTACTGGGGCCCACAGCCCCAAAGAAAAGTGACTCTCTCCCTGCCAGCAATCATCATCTGCTGATCACTCCATATCTGGTGTGGCCTTAGGATCCCCAATCTATGTTGGGATTTGACCTAACGAGAAAGAGAGAGAGAGAGAGAGAGAGAGAGAGAGAGAGAGAGAGAGAGAGAGCTTTTAGCAAGCTTCAAACATGAAGGAGCATCTTTAGGGAATGTGGGGTTCAGTGACTTCTGTGACTCTCCTAAAGCTACGGATAGTAAACAGAATATGATTTCTGTCCATTTTTGGAAAAGCTACTGGAGTGAATTGATCACATTATAGAGTTAACCTTTTCCCAGAAGGCTTAGAATTCTGAAAGAATTAACGTAGTTCCTATATTTCATTGAATTAAAATGCTATTGTTTATAAAATACACCATTATTTTATGCACTATTAAAAAATGCTAGGAGTTAAGCTCTAATGTGGTTTATGTTGTAAGACCAATTCTCTTTTAGTGTTTATTTTCTTGCTGTTCTGTCTCTAAGCTCCAAATTTGGAACTCTACTGTCCCTAGGCTCAGAAAGAGGGATCACATGCGGGGTATTGAGAAGAGATTTTAAATGAAGTGGCTCAATTAGGGTCAAATTTCTAATATATGCACCAACAACTTTGACATTAACTACTAGAAACTGCTTTGTGTCCGATCTGTGTTTTATGGATCAAACAACTAGGATGTCACAAGGATGCGTGTGGCCAAGTTTGGCCCAATGAATGTCAAGAGTTTGGATCTCTGGATTTGCATAACATGTAACAATTTTGGCTACTCTAAAAATGTCATTTTTATTAATCATTAGTGTCACTAACTTTCTTGTCAAGTGAGATAATGTAGCATGTGGTTTGCATTTCCCAATGCTGTAATAGAACCCCTCCAAAGGAGGTAATACTAGACCACCCTGGCATGGGGATCCACTAACCATCCCAGGTTAGACCACAGTCAGATAAAATGATGGAAGACATCAGGATCCATTTCACTGAAAAGCCACACCTTCCACAGAAAAAGCCAGGGGCCAGGCAGATGGATTTGAGCTTGTAGGGATAAGGAGCAGGGCATCCTGTGAATAAGGGAATACAAAGGGATCTCTTGAGAAAGGAGTTTGGGAATGTGACTGAGCTTCTTCAAGAAATATAGCTCAACGCTGCTGTGTTTTTCATTTCCAGTTAGCATTTTTAGAAATAGAAATAGTCAGGTGATGGAAAACTTTTGTTTTAATTTTTTTACTATGTTAAAAAACATGGAAAATGATATGAAGATGCTATGCTGACAGCAGCATCCAAATGGAAATTATTGGCAGGTTTTTATTTCTATAGATTAAGAGGAGGAGAAGAAAGAAAAGGGGGCATTTAAGCCAAGTCTTGGTATAATACTGCACAGGAAGGAAGCTGCCTAGTACAATATTTGTGAGCTTCTTAAAAACCCATTTGTGCCAAAGCCAGTTCTCTGTGGGTTCTCTGCTGACATTTATTTCATTAGATATTTCTTTGAGGCAAAGAATTAAATATTAGATATCAAGGCAGGGTTGGTACCATGAGGATGTTTGGTGTGATATGTTATTCCCATTACCAGCTATGTTTGAGTCACTTCATCAACCAGAAAGCTGGGTATCTACTAGTGCCCAGAAGGAATAGAAATGAGTAGTAAGGTTAAGTAATTTAACAGTTGTTGATTGGTTAGTGTGACAGAAGCCCTATTCAAGCAAGGTGCTTTTGTTAAGATCACATCCAGCTGTCTTTAGAGAACTACTACAGGACAATGCTGGAGCCTAGGAGAACAACCTTCTCTTAACCCATTTCTCCCAATCTACCTCCAGTTTTCTGGTCCATTTTTTGGGAAGCATGCTGGTTTCCAGGTGCTATGGGATAATGCTCTTGGACACTGTAAAGATTTGTTGCTTATATTGATTTAATAAAATGCTGGTTGGGCAGTGTCCAGGCAGGAGTATAGGGAGAGTGACCAGACTAGGAGAATTCTGGGAAGAGGAATGGAAGAGACAAAGCTGACAGCCAGATGTAGAGGAAGCAAGATGAGAATGCTGGACTGATGACAGATAACCAAGCCATGTGGCTAGGCATAGATAAGGATTATGGATGATCAAGTGTAAGAGCTAGTTAGCAATATGCTTGATCTACTGGCCTAGCATTTTCTGTAATATTAAGCCTCTCAATAAATTTTTTGGGAAGTGGCTTCTGGGTATTTAGAAGTTGTTGATGAGACAGAAACTTCTAGCTACAAGCAGGTCCTGAGTTTTGGCTTCTGTAGTCCTGGGATATTTGGAAACCATTTCACATTCTATGTAGCAGCTTCATCTTGGTTTCACTCAGATCAGTTCTCATTTCTTGGACTTACGGACTGATAAAAGGAAAGCAATCATTTCTGAAACAATTATATTTTTTTGAGAAGTAAAAAATTGTTATTATGTTTATTCAACCAGACACACCCTGAAAGGAGGAAAACACTAAAGTCTCAGAGAAAGAGGAGAAGAGAAGGTGGGAAGAAAGTAGAGGAAGAGGGAACCAAGCAGAAAAAGAAAGGAGAGGAAGAACAGAACAGAGGCAGAAAATGGAATTGTGTAATATCTGTCTCAACAGTAGAACAGCAGAACAATTACAGTGTATAACTATGTGGGGAACAGTTCTTGTATGGGCAATGTTGTGCGTGCTCTCTGTGTAAGTCCTTGTGAGTGCAGCTTCCTTTAAAGTATAGTGACAGCATCAATATGGATACCCTGACACAGGTAAAGGATGGGTAATGAGGGCCAGGTCATAGTGTCAGGTATCATGTGAGTCTATCTTGGGTCTCAGAGTACTCTCAGTGTCTTTGCCTTGTGAAGAGGAATCTGACTTCTATATTAAAAAGTTTCTTTTAGCCTTAGTCCTCTGGAACCTTGGTGCTGCTAACTTACTGTGTTGGAGCCATTTAAGTAAGTCATTCAGCTCCACCCCATCCATGTCTAGCTTGATATTTTCATCTGCGCTGACATTTGGGAGGAGCCAGCATGAGGAAGACTAGACATTCCTGTGTTGTCTTTGTAGCTAGGTCTACAGTTTACATTTTTGTTCTATTCTTGAGATCAGTCTTAGAGGCTATGCTGTTTTAGGGAATCACAGATACTCAGCTGTGATTGACACCTCTCAAGAACCTTTTTCATGCCAGGGTGCTATTATGAGGTCCTCTAACACCATGAAGACCTTATGACATCATTACAGCTTCTAGGTAAGGGCACTGAAGCAGAGAGAGATTAAGTTACTTGTACAAGGTCACTCAGGCACAGGTGGAGACAAATCCCCCAGACTCCAGATGCTAGTGCTACACTGACTTATAGGGTGACTAGGCATTTCCACTGTGGTATTTGTTAGTTAAATTTTTTAGTTAGTGTGAGAAGCCGCACTCACTGCCGCCATTCCAAGATGGCATCGACATCCTGTGCTCTAATGTGTAAATAAGTAGACTGCGCAGGTGCAAGGGGAATTTCCACTCCTTGTGCTCTGCCTCTCCCGTGGCGTCACCTCGCCCGATTAAGCTACAGCCAATCTGAGTCTGACACGTCCTAGGCGGGGGTCAGTTTCCTATATAAGGGACAGGTTTTAGCCGTTTAAAGTCTCCGCCTTGTAAGCTTATGCTCTCCCTCTCAAGATGCATTAAAGCTTTTCTGCAGAAGGATCCTACGTGTGCCGCGTCGTTCTTGCTGGCGAGACGGTAGCGCGGGACAAGTTAGCATGTAAAATCATGGGCTCCATTGTTGCATTTCCACACATACATATTCTTAGTTCTTATTAACATCACTGCTACTCTTCTTTGCCTCCTTATACCATCTTGATACTCCCAAGTCCCTCAGATATATATTTCATTACTGTCTCGTATTTCATACTCTTCCTTCCCTGTCATAGTTTATTTTCCCAAGGCTATGATAAAATGCCCTGACCAGAGTGACTGAAGGGATGAAGATTTCATATTTATTTGTAGTTTAAGGGTTCAATTCATCATGGTGAAGAAATTAGAGCAGCAGGATCTTAAAGTGCACAGTCACATCATATCCATAAATACAAAGCAGAGAACATGAGTTCAGTCATTGGTTCTAGCCCTTTCTCTATTTATTCAGTCAAGGATCTCAGCCCAGGAATGGTGCTATCCATAGAGGCCAAGGCTTCCCACCTCAATTAAACAATTAAGATAATATACCACGGGCATGCTCAGAGTCCACTCTTCTGATGATTCTAGGTCTTGTCACTTTGAGATTAAGTATCATACTCTTCTCTAGATCACTTTATCTCTTCTCATTTGTCTCTTCTTCTAACCCCTCTCCCTACTGGTCACACACACACACACACACACACACACACACACACACACAGATATGCATATATAACTTTAAATCTGGATTGTGTATTTGAAAGTATGTGATATTTGTCTTCCTATGTATCTTAACTACTACTCTATTGTTGTGAAGAGACACCATGATCAAATCACCTCTTATAAAGAAAGCATTAAATTGGGGCTGGCTTATAGTTTCAGAGAATCAGTCCATTATCATTATGGCATTAAGCAGAAAGTATGATGTTGGAGTAGTTGTTAAGAGCATCATTTCTGATTCATGGGTAACAAATAGAGAGATCCTGGACTTCTACAGCCTCAAAGCCCACTCCAGTGACATAAATCCTCCAATAATGACATACCCCTTTCAACATACCCACACTTCCAATCCTTCCCAAGCAATTCCACTACCTAGGAACGAAGAATTCAAACAAATGAGCCTATGAGCGTCATTCTGGTTTAAACCACCATGTTATGCCTGGCTTGTTTCACAGAACCCAACCACCTCCAGTTCTATGCATTTTCTTGCAAATGTTACAATTTCATTTTTCTTTACAAAATGAATAGACTTCTGCTATTACCTATATGCATTATTTTTTCCTGTCCATTCATCAACTGATGGACCTTAAGTGTTGTTCCATGTCTTGGCAGTTATAAATAACACAGCAAGCTGCATGGATATATAAGTGTCTTTGTGGTTTACTGACTTAGAATCGTTCAGGTTTGTATCCAGGGATGGTATATTTGGGTCATGTAGTAATCCTATTCTTGATGTTTTTATAACGTCCCTCCTGATTTCCATTGTGACTGCAGTACTTTTCGGTCCCTCCAGCACTGTATTATGGCAGTTTTTTTTGCCTCACCAGCATTTCTGGTCTTACTTTTTTTTTTATGATAGTCATTCTGACTAGGATGATATAGAATCTCAATGCATTTCTAATTTAAAAACCCTAATGTTAGGGGGAGAAAAGAATCTGAGTCTTATCAGAGTATAAAGAGATATAAAGATCATGCTTGCTCATGGCATTTTGAGTTGCACACCCACAAACTATGGGACAGCAGCACCAGCTGCTCACCTGTATCTACCCATTTGCACTGCCCCAGTGGTGACTCTGGGGGATGACAAATAAAAATTACCAAGCTACTAAAACTAACTTAGACCTTCTAGGATGTTCCTGGAAAGAACTAAAGAGCTACATGTGAAGAGTGCAGGGAAGGTCAAGCTAACTCTGGAGTGAGGAGAGCAGGTCCTGCCATCCCCTGCCTGAGCTTGTGTGACATTTTTCAGAAAGCTATCATGAAGTGGCTCACCCCACCCAAGTGACATAGGTATACTCTGCTGAGTGTCCACAGGTCTTGATCACATTGAGCTTGTCACTGAAATTAGCATTCACAGTAAGTGTCCCCGTGGAGAAGGGAAGTGAGTGTGTGTGTTCTGCTGCACGCTGACTGACATTTGCTCCCCTCACAGGCTGTGAGAGAAATTTCTGAACAAAATGCTATACTTGGGAAACTGTCCCAGGAAGCATTAAATTGGAAGTAGGTTTTGTTGTGTACAACTTGGAGAAAGAAAGGTGCCATCAAAAAGAAATTCTCTGAGAACACCTGGAGCACAGTCCCACTGGGAAACTCTAGGAGATGGTGCAGAGCAGGAACCAGAGGAGTCATCTGCAGGGGACATGACGGGCTGCAGTGTTGACCCTCTGTGCTCAGCCAGGAGTTTAAGTCCAGCCTGCTATACAAGAAAGCAAGTGAGGGTGAGTGCTGAGCCAATTTTCAGAGAAATGATTGGCACAGAGAGGACATGGCCTGGCAGGAACTGAAAGCAGGTGCAATGCTGACTCTGTGCCCTACAGCCAAGATAGCTAATGTGAGAAGTTTGATGAGCAGCATTGCCTTGGCAGGTCATATATGAAGAGGGGGATTTTTAGGTGCTCAGATTCAACAGTATCTGTGGAAGATGCCAGAGAAAGTGTGGGCTATTGAAGTGATACATTATAAAACTGTTCATTAATGAAATCCTGGAACAAGCTGAAAGCAGTTTTCCAAAAAAATGCAAACAACAGCACCAGAAACTTTGTGAGAAATGTATAGGAAAAGAAAACAAGGAAGCTGCATGTCTGCTAATTGGGATGGATGGAGCCTTGTCAGGGGTGGCAAATATACTGAGTACCCAGCTTCTAATTTGTCTGCTTTCTTTGTTACTTGCTAGGGGAAGAGGAGCATAGTGGAAGGGAAGCTGATTGTTACAGGATCTCTATACAGACAAGGACACTACAGTCATGGGCAGTAACTAAAAAGATACTGTTCCTAAAATGTCAAAGTGCCCAGAATAAATGATAGTGTGGATCTTATAGCCCCAAACGGCATTGCGCATATATGTTCCAATATGATATTCGAAGGCTCAAGAAACACTGTGGAAGAGGAAGTAGAAAAAATATAGGGCCAGAGTATGGGAAGGGTTGTATCAAAAAGATGTCTTTGGACAAGATGTGACCACTGTACTCACAAACTCACTACAGACGCGGTTAGCTCCATGAGACAGGACCAGTTAACATGGCTTCATGAAGAAAGGAGGGACTTAGGACAGCTACCAGTTGTTGGAGAGAGAGAGGTGTCACTAATATGACCACTTATATGCTCCAGTAAATAACCTACTAGCCATACTGATTCACAAAAGTGGAATTCAACTCCATGGGTCTCACACAAAGAGAAGACATGGAAGTTGGAGGGACATTTTAGAAAGAAGAAGGGTTTCATTGGGAGCAGGAGAGGAAGGAAGGAGGGCAGCCAGGTGTGAGAATGAGTAAAATTCATCATTTACACATATGGAACTGTCAAAGAATAAAATGTAAAAACATCACCATTCAGATGACTCAAGAGGAATGTGGCTATATAATTTGTTAATTTAGAGTATCAATTTCTATTTTCTTATAGTTAGTGCTAAGGATTCCTAGAATGACTAAAGTAAGGCTCTGTGAAGTTGGGTGAATATTTCCTAAGAGTTAAGTTGTCTTGATTTAGCATTTGGAAATCCAAGTCACAAATGTGTGCATGTTTGGAGATTTCTTCCGAGGTTATGGGGTTTTGTATGCTGAACACTCAACATGGAACTTGATATTCACCAAGGTAACAATACCTTCTAGGGAACTTACATAATTGATTTTATCTGAAGAAGCATTTGTCTTGTCTTTTGTTTTGTAAAGTCAAGTTGGAGTTTATTAGGAAAAGGTTTTGATACAGACAGATGTGTGTGTGTGTGTGTGTGTGTGTGTGTGTGTGCATGCATGTGTGTGCATGCCCATGCATGTGTTTGTGCATGTGTATACACAAGAGAGAGAGAGAAAGAGACAGAGAGAGAGAATTGGAGACAGAGAGAGTCAGAGAGACAGACGAGACAGAGGCAGAAAACGAGAACAGGAGTTTAGAAAAATAATAATTGAGTGGGTGGGTTATAAATATAAATATATATAAATAAAAGGGTGGGTTAGTCTTCTAAACAAAGAGAATTGTCATCTTTTTTGATCTTTTAAACTTTTCTGCAAACATTGTTTTATTATAAAATTTCTTACATGTGAAAAATTAAAAATATATCTCACAAAATATTATTAATAATCTATGAATTTTCTTTGTAACCCTTCTCAGATTTTCAAATATTATTTGGGCTCAGATGTAGGTTAAGAAATTGGCATGTCAGAATCCAATTATTTGGGCAAAGTTTATTCTAGAAGAAAAAAGGGTAGTAGTTTTTCCCTGATAAGTGAAACTTCCCAGATACCAAGTGATAGACAAAATGCAAAAGTGATTATATAGGGAACTAATTTATTAACATTTAAACTTCAATAATATGCTCCAGTTAGAAATAATTACAACTTTTGGGAGTTATTTTCCTCCATCTTAGAAGTGATGACTAACTATTTAGAGACTGAGTGACACCTCAAGCCCTATCACTACTTACATTTGGTTGTATTTTGCCTTCTTGGCATTATTTTCTCACACATACAAATTTCTGGGTGCTCTGTTGAGGTTTATTAGGCTATGTTTATGTTCTGGAATCTCAAGTCTATCATTTTTGAATAATGAGGTCACAGCTGTCTAACGCAAGAATGTAAACTGCTTTGAAGCCAAATGAAGACACTGTGTGCTTCTTTGCCTTGGTGGCACCTCTTGACATCTTTAATTTTTAAAATACCCCCCTAACTCCTGCCTAGGCTCGGACTGGCCAACTATCTGAATGCTGAGTCTTTTCCTTAGAGTCAGCAGTTACTTGGATTGAGTAGCTCTGAGAAGAGAAGAAGAGCCCAGGGCTCACCAAACTCTCTACAAGGGATCAGAAAAAAAAAAAAAAAAAAAAAAAAAAAAACATTCTATGCCTCACGTACCATTCACTTTCAATACTGATCCCTAAAGTTGTCACACAAAAGCATTTACAGATAGAGTACAAGGAGCAAATATGCCAAGATTTGTTTTCAGGAGGAGGCTGCAGATAGGATTTGGTACATGGACTGTGTTTTGTGTGTTCCTGAGTTACTTGGTTTAAGCCTAAAGGTTTCTCTGATGGTCAGTGTTATTTGTCAATATGACAAAATCTATAACCATTAGCATGATGAGCCTTTGTCATGTTTGAGGGGGATTATCTGGATTTTGTTCATTAATCCAGGAGACCCTTTATAGCTCTGGGCAGAATGGGGAGAAACTGAGCACAGCAGCAGATGCATTCTTTGCTTCCATTTTCTGACTGTGGACATAATGTGCAGCTGCTTCCGCTTTTTGTTACATTCTTTTCCCCATTACCCACAAACTCTGTATTTTAAACTTCAAGATGAAAGCTCATTTTCTTTCAGTCCATTTTGTCAGAATATTTAATTATTGCAACAAAGAAGAGACTGAGACTTTGCAATAGAACAACTGTTTGGAGTTATAATGTGATTTTTATACGTCATCTTGGCCAGATCATGGTATCTGGTTGTATTGTGAAACAGTAATCTGGGAGCTACTAAGCAGGTATTTGATGACATAGTTACCATATTAAAACAATTTGACTCTAAGTATAGTTTTCCTCAGTGATGTGGGTGAGCCTCATCCAATCACTTAAAGACTCTCAGGGGAAAAAACACCAACAACACAACAATAAAGTATCCTGTAGATGAAAATATTTGGCTTCAACACCATTCCTGTCTGAGTTTTCAGTCATCTGGTCAACCCTCCAACAATGAAAGCTGCCTCCTTTGACATAGATCTTTCCATATGAATTTGTTGACAGATCTCTCTACATATATACTTTGTTGGCTCTATTTCTTCAAAGAACCCTTGACTGATCCAGGAAACAAAATGCCTAAAGAATATTTCACACCCTGAAAACTCACCCTTTGTTGTGTAATTTCTTTTACAAATTTGTTCATCTCTCTGTCCATCCATTGACTGAAAACAAATGTTCTTAGTGTCACACCGAAAAATACAGGAGCAGCATGAGAGTAACTTGGCAATTTCTATTTAGAAAAAGAACACACTACAACCTATACTAGGCTAACAAGCATACCAGGACAGAAAATTCACTTAGATTTTATTTCTAAAGCAGGTGGAAATTGTGTCTTTTCCTCACTAGTGGGGTTTGAACCCACTGTCTTTCATGCTTGTCTAGTTTCAAAAGAATCAGTACACACAGAAAATGAAATGAAGTGTTAAAAGAGAAGAGGTTGGCTGGTCTAGGTCAACAGGTTCCCAGAATGTGGCAGAGCCTTTACATAAACAAAAGTTAACCTGGTGGGGAAGATTAAAAAATCCACATAAAAATTTTATAAGATGGGGAGATTAAAATTTTGAATTTCCTTGCATAAAAGTTTTACAAGGAGTGGGACATTTGTGGAATATTGGTCCTTGGCAGGTGAGCTATCTTTGATAGAAAAAAATAAATAAATTCTCACACACCCAAGCAGCCATCCATCTAATCATCTAAACTATCACAATCTACCTTGCTATTAGATCTGTAATATTTGATAGCATCCCAGCCTTCTAGCTTTGCCTCAGAATCCTGATCTTCTGTTCTCATCCTCTTTCCAGGGTTCAACCCTATTCCCCGTCTTCTCTGCAATTTTTTTGTCTCATGGGCTTACACCCATGTTGTATGAATTTTAGTTGTATTGAAAGAAACTTAGAGCTAGATATTGGAGAAAGGTTGAAATACCAAAGAGAGAAATACCATGGTCAAATGTCACCCAGCTATCTTTTAACTTCCTAACCATCACTCTTGGTCATTTTTAACATTTGCTGTCTTTTTATAGTTGCCTTATATATATTTTTTTCTCCTAGCTGTATCCCATCTATGTTAAGATTATAGGCATGAGCTATTTTATTTGGTAGTTAGCCTTGAACTCACAGAAACACAGAAAGATGCTGTCTCTGGAGTTATGGGATTAAAGATGTAGGTCACCATTCCTGTCTTTCCTGTGCTGGGATTAAAGGTGTGTCCCATTGAAGCCCAGCTGTTTGGCCTTGTATTTACACAGATTTTCTGGATCTCTGTGCTAGAAAAAAATGTGAGTTATTACTGTTCTTGTTATTTCTGGAACTCCCAGAGATCTAGAATGATCTTTGCCTAGTTTGACTGTGGGTTAATCTCTCAATATTCCAGGTTTTATTAAATATATATCACCATATGTCTATTTTTTATAATGCCTACAGGGCCTTAAAAAACTACAGGTCAAGTGTGAAAACTCTTTTAAGTCCTTTTAATGGCTTCTTATTTCACTCAGAACAGTACACAATCTCTTCCTTCACATACTGGTCTTACTGGTCTTTATACCCATCTCTCAAATCTCTGTTCCTTCACTGCTTTGGGGCACTGGTATTGTGGACAGCTCCTGAAAGTCCCCCTGGTTATTGCCTCCAACCTCCCTATTGCTTTCAGCCTGATTTCCCATCTGTCCCACCTGTATTTTCACATGAGATCATTGATTACTACTTACAATATTTCCCCACACTCCTGTTACAGCATCTCTCATTTCTAAGCATCATAGTCTTTAATCCATGTGTGTCTTTATCCCTGCCTTCTGCAATAAATGCAAATCACTGAGAGCAGGAGCCTTGCCTAGGTGGTCCACAGTTTGTCACCGTGTTAACCATCACCTTGGAGATGAACAAAAATATGCACACCAAAGGTCAACAGCTGAAGTTCTAGGTTACTGAGGATTATAAAACCAAATAGGTACTGCTCATCAGAAGCTTCTGGTCTGAGGGAGGATTGCCAACCCATGAAATTGATACAGGTTAGATAAATAAACATTTTAGTGCTGTGAGGAAACACATATTGAGTATATAAAGAGACAGTTTTTCAGGGCTCAGCAATCACTCTCTTGAGGAAATTTAGCTTGACCATATTTGAAAGATAAATAGTATTTATTTAAGAAAAAGTGTTTGAAGGAAGACACATTGCAGAAAAAAAAAGGATCTGTAAGTATATTATGCACATAAGGGCAGCCAGCATGGCAGAAATGCAGAGAGAAAGTTGGTTGAGATGATGATGAAGCTGACATTTGTATGATAGGCTCTGACAGCTAAAGGCTTGTGGACCAGGTATGATTTATTAATTAACACCTGCAGGGCAATGGATGAGATGATGAGGGCCATCACTGCAGAGGGAAAGTCATAATCCTATCTGTGCTCTCTGTGTTGAGTTTGCCTTCAGTGTGGGCTGGATAAAGATGAGTGTGTCCTCTCTGGCATGTATAGGAGATGTAATTTCACAGCAAACTTCTTGTTTCTCTGTCTTAGAGTTCTACCTCTTCTTTTGCAGTGATTCCCAGTGCAGTAATTGCATCATACATCAGTCAACTGTGACTGAGTACTACACAATCTCTAATTCTCTGAATTTTAATTGGTTGTGGTTTCATGTAATGGTCTCCATGTTTTACAAAGAGAAGTTTCTTTGTAACTACACTTATCTAAACTGGTGAATGCTGAGATATTGAGAAATTGTCTTCTCCAAAAAATCCCCCCATTGGTTATCCATTACTAAGTGGTCATCACTGGGATTATATGCATACAGATAATATTGTATGAACTAAGCAGGCTGATTTGGTTTTATGCATATGTGCATTTGTGTGTGTATGTGTGTGTGCATGCACATGCATGGTGTGTGTAACAACAAGTGAAGAAAAAGTGGCCAAAGATTTGAAAGAGAACATGGCAAGGTGCATGTGAGGAGTTGGATAGAGAAAAGGGAAGGATTATGATATAATTATATGATAGTTTTATTGTATTGCATATGTTACATATAGTTCTATATACAGATAGATTATATTATAGTTTCAAATTTCTCATTTCAAAGCCATACTTATACTTTGGACTTATCTTACAGAAAGGAGAAGAATACTTGCCAATAAATTAATGAGATAGCAATTGATTGACTATTAAGCTATATAGATTCAAGTAAGAATCACTATATAATGCATATAGATTATAATTTCAAAATATAAAAAAGTATTTTTAAAAGGTTGGAGAGGAGGGAAACAAATTGTTGAGAATTGACAAATCTTTTAATGTAACGATCACAGGGCAGGAGTGGAATTGTCTGACTCACAGAGAAGAGATAAGAAAATTCAACAGGCATGGAGTCAACTGTCTAGGAGGAAAATGGAAGAGGGAAGGGATGGGTGTGTTCTATGGGAAAATTCTGTAGCCTACTAGGGAAGAAATGGTAAGAATGGGATCTATGTCTATGTGTCTGTGTGTCAACTGTAACACCTCATGAGCATCTGGAACCCACTCTCAAAGACAGAAACCAAAGGAGCACTGTGAACCCCTGAAGGACAAGAGACACTGTGCTGTTGCTGGGCAGCATCACTCTGCTATGATTCTCAGAAAACACATGTAGGTCAGCAGAAGGCCTTCTGGAGGCTGGGGATCCTGCAGCCACAGTGGCTTTTCTGCACAAGTATGATTCACTTTTCATTGTTTACTCCATTTTGTAATTGTGTGTAAAGCACAGTTGTGACCACGTTTTTCATATCATTCCCCAATGACCATCACAGAAGGATAGATTTATGTCTTGATTTCCTTGTGCTCAAAGCCAAGGTTTAAATATCTTTTCTGAGTTTACCTGCCAAATTCCTATGAGGTTCAAAGAGATGTCAACAGTGAAAAAACCAAACCTTGTAAAGAAAGGAGCTGGGGTGTGATATTTCTCTGAGCCTCCTTTTCAAGTTAACAAAGACATGTGGAATCCATGTGTGACAAAACCACTCTTAGATCTTTTGCAATTTCAAAAGCTGAATTAAGTGTTAGATGGCAGTCATCTCTGCTGACTTAGAGCTGGTTTGTTATTTACAGTACTGGTACACATGTATTTATAAACTCTTAATTTCCTCTTTCAGAATTTCCAAATTCTTTCCTCTTTCTTCTGCCTATCATTATTCTAGCATTTAGTACAACTATATTACATAAACTATAGTAATTCTTCGTGAGCATCACCATGAAAAGAAATGATAAAGCTTAGTAGTCAATATATTATAACTCCAACAGCAGCCTGATCACTGAATTGACCCATTTATTGGCAAGTATTCTCCTCCTTTCCATAAATATGTCCTTAGGATCAAAGGGTTAAGCATGGTTTTGAACTAAGATGCTGTCAGACATTAATCACTAATTTTTTTAACATAATTCCAAGGCAAAGACAGACCGCAAATAATGTGAGAGGAAATGAATGTGCCCAGTTTCACCAAGCACTGTTTTTAGCTTTGCAAGGAATGTCTCCAACATGACTACCTTTTTCAAGCTCATAAAGGACTGTGTGTATCACTTTCAGAATTCTAGAAGCTTCTCCACATTTGCCAGACAATATTTTAGGCATAAAGAGCCATGTTAGCATGTCACTAAGGTATTGTATAGGGAGGACAGGGATCTAGAACAGAGGAAAAGTGCATTGAAAGTGATCAGAAAAGCAGAAGTGGAGGACAGCACTGAACACAGCTTTTGTCAAGCTGGTTAGGAATCAGGAAATTAAAGCAGAGACTTTGGGAATGGGACAAAACACGTAAGATGTGCAATTCAAGGATGTAGCATTCCTAATCAGCAGTTGAAAGAAGAATCTGGCTCTGTGAAGAAGTCAGACTGACTAACCTATCAACTCCATCTGCGGGATAGAGCATCATTCTAAGTGACAGTCTATGATGTCAAACACTATATTGGCTACATTTCCTTTGCTGTCATAAAATATCATGACCAAGCAACTTGTAGAAGGAAGAATTAATTTGGGCCTTAGTTCCAGAGAGTTACAGTCCATTATGAAGAAGAGATGGTAGCAGGTAGGTGGTGGCTGGAACAGCTGAGAGCCTACATGAAGCATTAAGAATAAGCTGGAGATGGCATGTGCATTTTGAAATTTCAAATCCTATAGGCAGTGTCATATTCTCCAGCAAGCCACACCTCCTAAACTTTCCCAAACAGCCAACAACTGGGGATCAAATATCTAAGACAATTAGGGAATATCTCATTCAAACCACTATAGGCATGATGACCCCTTCTTCTAATGGGATAGGAGGAAATTAGTGCAATTTCTACAGACCTTTGTTTTGCGATCTTCGAGGCTATCTTCTGCTGAGCACAGACATGCGCACATGACTGGCTGGTCTACAATTTGATAAGATCTTGCTTTACCTGTATGAGTGTTAATAAAGTGATTTGAAACCTTAGGGTTGGAAAAGGTGGAGACACAGATATCCTATGTAGCCAGTGGATTTTGAGTTTTTCTCTCATTAATCAAGAAAGGAACCCCTCGATAGACATTAGGCAGCTACAGCTGCCACCTGAATTAGGGCAACTCTCTGAGTCTAAAATGAGAGTAAACCTTAATTGTCTACTGGTCTATTTCCCTCCTGGGCAGTACCTAAGAATCTTGCTTTTCCAGGTTCTAGGTAGCCACATATTTTCTCTATAAGTGGAGTGCATAAATCCAGATTGTCAGAACTCTGGCTTGGGGCTATGAAGAGAATAAAAAGAGGACATGAATTCTATTTAGAATGATGCCATTTGTTTTTTGATGGCAAAATCCTTGTTTTGGGCTTGGGAGTTACCCCTACAGCTCCCAGCAGACCCTGATGCTCAGGGCAAGGTGGAGAGCACTTACCTAAGTGTGGATGAACTGCTTGGTGTTTTGTGAAGTTGACCTCTGTGTATCAGAGACTACTTAGGTATCACCCACGTTTTGGGTAGAGATACAGTTTGTCTCAGTGTTGCTTTCTCTTCTTGATGTGTTCGCTTAAGGCCCATACAAAGCCCATATTCAGAGCCCATCCACGATGGAATAGAGTTTAAAGCAGATCCCACCCCTCTGTCAACCTTTTGGAAAAACAATCAGGAAAACAATCTTTCTATAAAGGTTTCTCTTAACCTGTTAAGTAATTTATGTTCCATCTTACTGCTGAAGGAGATGAAAAACGTTGAAAATGTATACCATTTTAATGTAGTATAAATGTTAAGAAGCCAATGCAAGAATGAGGCAGCTAAAAAGAAAACAGAGCCAGGAGAAGGGCCTCCTGACACACCATACAACCTTGTATATAGATGGTGGTAGACAACAACTTTGGGTCTGGGTCAAAGGTGCTAACAGGAAGACTTACATGAAGTCGGGGTTTCATTTAATAGGCTTTGAACTTGGTGGGTTTTCAGGAACTGTATTTTCCCTACTCCTTGCTTCTTCAAAAATTCTCTGCAGAGGTATGAGTGCAGTTCTTAGCCTCCTCCCTACAGGTCAAAGGCTGGGGCATACCTCCTGCTCTATCACATGGTGATTCTCTTTTCCTTCCTCTGTCCTTGTATCTTGTCTAAAAGCTTCCACAGGACTAAGAAACCAAGTAAACACTGATGTGTTCCCTCTGACCTCCATCCTGTCTGCACTCTGCCCATCTGTTTCAGAGGCAAGTCTCCTATTTAGAAATAGGGTAATCTTCAGGAGGTGTGTGTGTGTGTGTGTGTGTGTGTGTGTGTGTGTGTGTGTGTGTATGTGGTGAAGGTTGTCAGGCCTTAGAAGCTTCTTGGGAGCAGTCTACTATGTCTGACATTTTCACAGCCTAAAATACCACCTCTGTAACAAAGTACAGGCAAAGAAGTAGACAGCACCTGTCGAGGATTTCTTCTAGAGAGATGGTGCTGGGCATATTCTAAGCAGTAATTATTTAGCCTTGACATTCATGCAGCCTGTGATTAAGCTTGGTCAAGAGCTTCAAGATTCTAAATACCAGGAGATGTTTTGTGTAGTGGACTGAGATGGTTCTACAGAGATCAGATGATGGGAAGGAGGGAGGCAGAACCATAGGCAGATGGGGGATTTTCACCTCTGCTTTGCCAACCTAGATACTGAAGCTCATAGTTACGGTCTGTTTTACATCAGTATAAGATAATTCCTAAACAGTTGAAACTGTATGAAGAGAAGTATATTTTGAATCACACTTCTAGGGACCCACTGTTGAGGATCATCTCTGGTAATGGCTGCCATTCAGAGGCATTCCCAAGGTAGTGAGGGTATCTGTGCAGAGTACAGAATCCTCCAGATGTGTGTCTCTTCCAGTTTTTTTCTCTCTTACAAAGACTCTAGGAGTCAAATATGGACTACTGTATCTTATTATATTTATTAGAGTAAGTTTCCACAATGGAGATGAAGACACTTGAACCCTGCAGTCATATGCATTCTAGTAAACTCTAATGGCCTTCCACCTAGAGGGTGGCCTTTCCTGTCCCTGAACAGTGAGATTGATTAGATGGTTTGCTTTGGCCAAAGGACAACTGCTGGAAGTCAGTTCTCTTCTGCCATGTTGTAGGATCTGAGTATCAAACTCAGGTCATCAGGTCCTTGGACAAGTACCTTTACCTTGCCAGACCAGAAGTACAAAATCAGGCACCTAAAAGGCCAACTGCTACCGCCCATCCAAACACAAGAAAGTCTTATAGAAATCCCACTGAATCTCCTGTTCAGAAAAGCATGGGGAACACATATACACACTCTCACAACACACACATTAAATGTTTTCACATGGGTGGTATTTATTTTGATTACCTGGTTAAATTCTGCACAGTTTCCTGTTGTCCATCAAGTACTGTTGCTTGCTGTATAGAATTTGCAGGAGATGCTTTGAACTTGCACTGATAGTCTTATCATCAGTATTCCACAGAGTCAGTCCTAGTGATAATTAATCATCCTGTGTTTTTGTGTGTGTGTGTGTATGTGTGTGTTTGTCTGATTCTATCTCTACCTTGATAGCTGAAAAATGATGATTCTTCTGCCCAACTAATTCCTTTGTTAATCAGCCTTCAATAAGAGCAGACAGCAGCACCCTTCCCTCACCCACTCATTTATGGATTCTAGACTCATGATGTTCTTTCTAGTGGAATAATATTCACTAATATACTCAATATCCTCTCTCTGTCTCTCTCTCTCTGTCTTCTAATTGTCCATGTTACTCCAGCATATTCAGCTTGTTTGGATCTTGATGAAATATTTTAATTTACTGTGTCCCCGATCTGCCCCTCACCTAGAATAAGTCATTTCTCCAACATGTCTATTCTGATCCTTTTTCTCAAACTTTGTAGGAAATGAACTTTGAGCTTCTTCACGTCTCCTTATAAGAATATCAACACATCTTTTACTTTCTTTCTTCCATGTGCAAAATATGACTTATTATCTGAACCATTTTCAGTAAGAGTTCCTGTAAGCTCAGAAAAATCTGTAAAGTCTCTCCTTGTGGGTTTATAGATAGCCTGCTGGTCACTTTTTATTGTAACCTAGTGTCCCATTGTAGGAATGTAGCATAGTGTGCCTAAGTGATAATCTCTTGTATTGTAGTATCTTTTCAGGGCATGGAATTATAGGTGAGGACTTAATAAAAACCTTGTGTGTGTTTTCATTCCACTGGATTTTTAGGGATGGGTAGATTGCTGTGTTTGATGTTCAGTTATGGGGTGTTGCCGAGTTGTCTATTGGCTTTGTGCCACTTTTCCCTCATCTCATAGTACAGAGGGATGCCTGCTCTCCAGTCTCGAAAGCAGGCTCCACATTCCTGACAGCTTGATGCAGAGAAACTTCTTCTCTTACTGTGAGTGAAATTAAACATTTTTCATAGGGGCCCTTTACATTTACATATTTCCTTAATGAGTTTTTTCCCCACATCTTAGTCCATTTATCTGATCTTGATTTGACAAAGTTCCTTATACTTTAGTGACATAACCTCTTATTTGTGATGTATATTACAAATAGTTTTGTCCATTCTATCAGTTTTGAGACATAAAATTTAAAAAATGAATTTGTAATCTTGAATGTATCCATGTTTTATTTCGGTGTATGCAATGGTGAGTTATAGGTGGCATTGTCCTCTGATTACTGTACAAGTCACCTCTACTTTTTTTCTACTGTGTTTCTGGGGTTTACTGCTGTATGCATTTAAATTTACATATCTTATCCATTCGGGGACACTTGGAACTTGGAAGACAGTTGTGAAAGGGATCTTTATATCATTTTGTGTTTTCTCTCAAAACACATTGACATTTATTTCTTGACACTTTATTGGTTTTCTCTTTTTGATGCCCTTCATTGATGTGCCAGCATTGCTCTGGCCTACTTGTGTAGGATTAGTATCATGCTTCATGCTTCAGTGTTTGGTGAGCCAGAATCTTCCTCAACATAGCACTCATGAATGTTTTCCTAGCTATTCTTATGTGACTATTTCTAATTTGCTATTGTCATCAAAAAGCTTCCTGGAATTTTAATTCAGGTTGCATTACACTTGTAAATTAACCTTGGAGGAACTGACAGCATGATGACAGGTGACATTGACCAAAACGAGAACACCAGTTTTAGTCTTGGGTCTCACTGTGCATTCCTCACTGGCCTGGGGCTCTCTATGTAGATCAGGTTAGCCTCAAACTCATAGAGATCTGCCTGCCTCTGCCTCCTGAGTGCTGGGATTAAAGGATTAGACACCCAACTTTCAGTCTCCTTTTGTGTTTCTGCTTGATCCTCATTTTTTTCTTTCTGCCCTCTCTTCCATCACTGCTCATCTTCCCATGCTATCAGCTTCTCCATCTGTGGGTTCTACATCCACTTATTCAATCTAACTTGGATCAGTGATAGAAAGAAGTCACACACACACACACACAAACTTCTTCAGTTTTCACATTTGGGCATGTTCAGACACTCTATTGTCATCCAAGAGTGACAAGTACTATGTGCACATCACATTTCCATTATAATAACTGTTGTGAAAGATGAGTTCAAGTATACTGGAGTGTAGGTATAGCTTCGATGCAATCATCATCCTGTTTTGTTGTTGTTGTTGTCGTTGTTGTTAGAGACTCGAGCACCCATAGACTTGAATACCTGGGCTCCACCACGGACACTGTAGTAGTATCTTCTGACTCTGCCTCATTTCCAGTGCTTCCAGAGCAGGATGATGAATCTCTGCCACTGGCTTGTATTCTGTTAGTTCCTCTTGCTTTGGTCATGCTGTCTGTGCATCTGATCCACCCCCTAACCTCTCTGATCTCTTCTGCGGCTTTTCTCTGTTTCTTCCCTCTCTTCTGGGCAGCTCACACTCTGCTCTGATTGATTTGCTGCTTTTTTCCCTCTGTTTTTAAGAGGTATGAAGGTCACGGTGTTTCCCATCATCTATTACTACTAAAGGCAGGAGACCTGTGAGGCTTTCTCCATTTTCCTTTTCTTTTTTTTTTTTTTTTTTCTTTTTTTGAGGGATCAAAGATTGAAGTTCAAAATCCGCTCTTTATCACTTGTCACATTCTGGAGACAGAAGAGCAGATTTTCACAAGGTTAACTTTAAGAAATTGCTTGGCTTGGGAGATGAGGACATTCTGAAAGAAGTTGTGGGAAAGAAGAGAATATGATTAAAAGGCATTATATAAAAATTTTAATAGAAATATTCAGAAATAAAATATAGATCTATATTTCAAATGAAAAGTTGTCATGTTTTCCCCTTTGGAGAAAGACTTGTGCAGTATCACAGACCACAGGCAGAGAGAAAGCATACTTCCAGCTAATAAACAATTTTCATACCACCCCGGAGAGGAATTCCATTAATCCTATGTTTGAATACTTATAAAGAAAAGTAACTTGGGCAAAACTCATAAACATGGGCTTGGAGGAAATCTGAATTGATTTGATTATCTTCCTAGGATATAGTGATATAAAAGTGGGATATCCATGTAGTTTGTGTTGAGATAAGTGGAACAGCGTCAAATAGAGTGTATAGAGTTGCTGGTCAGATCACTACACCCAATCTTACTGTATCTTGATTGTGAAATGTTTGCATTAGTAGAGGCACCCATGGCTGTTTTTTGTGACCTCTGAACTTAGTATAAACCATAGTCACTCTTCATGTTGCTATGATTAAAATACTTCAATAAAAGCAACTTAAGGGGAGAAGAGTTTATTTTAGCTCACAGTTCAGGGGTACAGTCCATCGTGCTGAGGAAGTCAAATCAGAAGGTCATGTGAGATCCACAATTGGAAACAGGAGACAGTGAATACACAGCCCAGCATGCAAGCTTGGAAGTGGTGCCACCCCCAGTGAGTCGTCCCACCTCAATTAACACAATCAAGATCATCACAAACAGGGTGTCTCCTGAGTAATTCTAGAGTCTGCTACATTAACAAACACTAACCACCACAGTCTAAGAACTGAAAATGTCCATTTTTCTCTTCAACTTTCTTTAAATTTAATTTTCTGCCATACCCACCACTGCTACCCCTCCCTCCGTTTCTCTCCCTCTGCTCCCAGCTTCTCCCCACTCCAGTCCCACATCCATTCACCAGAGAGGGTAAGGAATCCCAAGGTAATTCCACTCAGTCTGGCATACCCATTTGAGGTAGGACCGAATTCCTCCTCCCAGTATTAAGGCTGTCAAAAGTGTTCCTCTGCAGGGTATGAACTCCAAGAAGGAAGTTCATGTATCAGGAATAAACTCTGGTCCACCTTCAAGAGGCTCCACAAACTGCCCATGCCTTTTGACTGTTATCTATACTGAGAGGGTTTAGATCCATTCCATGAATTTTTGTCATCTGTCATTGCAGAGTTAGTGAGCTCCCAATAGCTCAGGTCAGCCATGATCCTGATCCCTTTGCTCATGTAGTCTTCTCCCTTTATTCAGCTAGACCAGTATCTCAACCCTGTTCTGTTGATTATTTCTTTCTTGCTCAGGGAACACATTTCAGACACCTCTGAAAGCATCCTTGATGCTCTTGGGTATAGAAGATATACCACAAAGCCAGCGACAGAGAATAGTCAGACCCATCACTTCAATCTTATATCAGTTCAAAGCTGCTGCCTCATAGCCCAGAGACCCATTTCTTTCCACAGCTCTCTGGATCAGGGGCTGAGAACAGGCATTGGTAGAGAAACAGTAATTTACTATTCATGATTCACTCTTTGTGCATTGGTTTTCTCTGCATGTGATTGGTGTCCAGAACTGGCACTTAACCTGGGAGCAACCTTGAGGCTGTTCATAAGCCTCTGCAAATCTGAGTAAAATATAAGAGCCCTTTGCTGTTTCCCTGCTCATATTTTTGGTGTACTCTCAGAAGCCCCTTGCTGGGACCTCTCCTTGTAATCAGCTGCCCTGTGGGACATGTGCTTCTAAAGAATCTGTCTCATTTTTCCATCCCTCCTGGGTCCTTTCTCCACAGAATTTATACTGTACTGCCTCAGCAAATGTTTCACATTCAGAATTCAGCATACTCTTTACTACTAGACAGTTAAGTTAGGAAAAAGAGAAGTTATCATTTATTTCTATAGGCAAAAGAGAAAATAAAAACCCCACACATCAGAATTCTCCAAGAGGGACAGAATTCACAGACCTTAGGAGATAATCTTCTAGCTGGCCACAGAGCCCACTTTCTTGTTCACTCTTTGTTCCAATCATTGGAAGTCACAGTCTCTTTCTTTTAAAAGGAAGTTTAGCTTTATCTGGAGCTTCTTCCTGAAGCCTTCTTACTTAGATGGAGAGGGAGGGCAGTGTCTTCATCCCTACCCTTGATGGAAAGTGAATCCACTGCAACCATTTCATTGGGTGATGAATATTGTTATGGCTCATCACCATCAGTGAACTTTTCAGAAATATGTCTGTGTTTGCTGCATAGTACCTACAGAGGCCAGAAGAGGGTATCAGAGTCTCTGTATCTAGAGTTTCCTGGGAACCTAATTCTAGTCCTTTGGAAGAGCAGCAGGTTCTAACAGCCACTGAGTCTCTTCTCCAGTCCTCTTTTGGTGAACTTTATTCACAAATGTTATATACATGTGTAAGTATTATATTCTTGTGTACATATTTAGATATAGAAATAATGTTATATATGCAATTTGCACACATATTACCTGTAGACATTTTCTGTTTGCTATACTAGCTTCTTAGCCTTTACATAAAGAAAATATGTTTATCTCCTTGCTTTGAAGCCTGAGAGGAGTCTCTTCCATTTTCATCCTGAAGGTACAGACAGAACCTCAATCTAAGAGATTGGTACAAACCATGTCTTATTATAAGCACTTTCCAATTTTTGGTTACTAAGCATTGCATCAATGTTTGAATGTATCACGATTAATACTCATGTTGGTTTTCCAAGGACACTTTTCTTATGTTTGCAAAGTGTTAGGGTCCAAAGAGGTGCAAGATCTTGACAAGATCATGGAGCTGGTGAATCAATCTGGCTCAGGATGTGGGTGTAGCTCTGAGTTCTGAGCTTCATTACAGCATCAGATGCTTAGATAATAGCAGACACATCTATTCAGCACAGACAGATGCCACTCTCCCTGAAGTGCTGATTGAAAAATTCACTCGGGACCCCATGTTTGTTCTCATGCACACTGATGTGGGTATCACTGTATTCCCAGGAAAGTATGAAGATGTTATCATCCTCTCAGTTACAGATGCAATACAGACTAAAGACTGCAAAGTGCCACCCCACAGGGAGGGGAATGAGGCAGTCTGTCAGCGGGGATCTGTTCAAATTCCCAGTGTCTCTGTGGAGATTGATTTTGTCATGAAGCTGCTTATGCACATGAGGAAGATATTATGGGCAATAATAAAGTGTCACAGAGAAGGATCTGTGCTAGGTAGAGAAAGTTCTTCCACGTGTGTTTCTCTCATCCAAACGGCAGAAGAGACCACCATTACGTTTATATGTTGAGCTGAAAATGTTACTCAATTGGCCTTAAATAAAGGAAGTTTTCAGCAAATAATTATATTTACAATAGCAGAGCAAAGAAACTTTGTTCGTTGAGCCTGCTAATTGTTTCACCTTTTTGTGGCAGTAAGCCAGGGCTTGGTCTTTAGCTGTGAACCACTCGCCTGAAGGATCATAAATGGCCTGTTTCCTTGTTATTTTAACTCCCTCATTGCTCTTAACCACACCACGTGCATTTTCCCTCCCTGACCTTCTAGCACATTGCTGGCTTTCATGAGCTTTGTACTTTAGTTATTAAACTACAAAGGAAATGGAGCAACAGGGCTGAAATATATTTCTCAGAAATACAGCTGTGCCAGCAACGGGCGCCGCCTGTGAAGTATGTCTCTCATCCCACTCTCCTCATCACATTTCGGCAAATAAATCCGACTCTCTGTGGAACAATTTTGGTGTTAGCACAAAGTAATTCAAAACAGCGTTGGGGGGAGAAACATAATTATGACCGTCAGAAGATGCCTTTGCAAAATCTATGTGTGAAATGATTTGGTTGGGAGGATGCTTTCCCAGAAGCCCAGAAAATCCTTCTGTGTCTCCTAAATTACCAGGCTTTTATTCTCATCTATAGCTGATCCACATGATAATGATATAAAAATACTTACACCTGAGACTTTTCTATGTTTGTCCTCTATAATAATATGCTCGGACTTGTCCATTGTTCATTGATCTGACAGAAGGTGCAGTTCCAGCCTGTGGTCCCCATAAAGGAGGTTGTTATATTCCTGCATGGTACCAGATGGGGAGGGGACTGAGTAGAGATAACCAGGGTAGGTGGGGGATTGATTCCAGGGCCTGGCCTACTCATCAATGATTCAAGGGTGTAAATATCAGAAAGAAGGAGGTTATATTGAAAACTTTCTTATGTATATGAGTAGAATTTTGTGTGGGGAATGGGTGGAGGGGGGGAGAAAAGATCAAGGACAGAAGCAAGAACAGAGATAATAGGTGGCATGAGGTACATGGAGGAGGGCATTAGTGTGTTCATCAGTGCTTACCAGAGATAGAAAAATCAAGGGAGGAGGGGAAATGAGAAGGAGGGAGAGGGGGAAAAGGGAATGGAGATAGAGAGAAATAGAAGGAGAGAGGAAGAGAAGTAAAGATAGAGGAAGATAGAGCCAGAAAGAGAGAGAAAGGGAGAAAGGTCAATAGATAGATAGATGATAGATCAATGCTATAGATAGATAGATGATAGATAGAAGATAGATAGATGATATAGATAGATGATAGATGATATAGATAGATAGATGATAGATAGATAGATAGATAGATAGATAGATAGAAAGAAAGACAGACAGACAATAAAATTAGGCATTCTAAATCTCTAGTAGTAACTACCCAAGGAGGTGCCTTTAGAACAGCTTCATGGAGAACCGCATGCGGAGTCCCTGGCAGAGCAGAGAGTCTCCTCTGGTGAGGTTTCCAAATATAAGAGCAAATAACAACAGGTAGAGAAATATAAGATCATCCAGTCATCTGCTCAAAAAAGCCTCCAGAAACCAGCTGGGGAAATTTGAGACAGTCAGCAGAATTCCCAGTGAAGATTTCTCTGCATGGCCAAGCTTCCCACCTCCAAATATCCTTTTTTACCATGAGCAAGCACTTTAATTTTATTTTATTAGAGATATATGTTATGTATGTATGTATGTATGTATGTATGTATGTATGTATTTGTGAGTGAGTACAGAGGCCAGAAGAGGGCAGTGGAGTCTTCAGAGCTGAAGTTACAGGCAGCTATATGCTGCCTGACATGGGTGCTGGAACTCCAACTCTCCAAGAGCCTTACATTTTCTTAACCGCTGAGTCACCTTCCCAGCCCACTCTTGGTATTTTTACATCATGGGGATAAAGAAAGTTGCCTCTGTTGGATATGGTTAATCTCACAACTTTACCCAAGGGTGTAGAATTTCTGCTCTTGGACTATTTACTCTATTTTCCTCTTTGTCACAGGGAGAGGGATATCAAATACTCAAAGAAGAGGATTCGGGGGACATTTGAGACACACATTCTTGTGTCTGAAATGGAGGGACAACGCAGTTCCAGAGACAGCTTTTGGTGAGCTCAAGTGACACATGACAGTTTGCAGATACCATGCACATCACAGAGAGAATAAGGCATCTTTAGATACCATGTGCATCACAGGGAGGAAACAGGCATCCACAGATACCAAGTGCATCACAAGGAAGATACAGGCATCCTCAGATTTTATGTGCATCACAGGGAGGAAACAGACATTCTTGGAGTCTTGGCATCTTCTGAGTTTTCTAGCTTTTACATATTATATAACTGTGGGAACTGCTGTGGCTGCTATTTTGTGATAATGAAGGGATGCCTCATCATGCTTGTTGTGATAAGGAGAGAAGATGTTTAGAGTCTGGGTGTCTGGTGATAGTACTGAGCCAGCCATCAATTCCACAACTTGTTCCATAAACAATGACTATCTTAAGGGATTAAGTTATATTAAGTTATTCGAGTTGACAATTCTTTAACTTGCTGCCGAGAACACTCCTAAATGTAAAGGCAGACAAAGGCATGGTTCCTGGCTCATACAGTGAATACTTTACTGCTAGATGAAATAAAACTATGAATTGTTGAGAAGGCTCAGGCCTGTGTTGTCACATTCCTGTCGAATGTGGCCTGTTTGTGAGATGTCTAGCTAAAGCAATAAAGCAGCAGGCTGCAGACAGAGGAGAGGCCAAGGTCAGCATGGCTTTTTACAGTGCAGTCCTTAAACATACCAACCTTCAATGAGTCAGTGCTTAGACGATGTGACCAGTGAGTGGGTGAACAGATGATGAATACACTGCTGATAAGGTCTTCATGGAGGCTATACATGGGGGTTTGGAAAGAAGGAAAGCTATAATGTAGTTGGTATGTGACACAAGTAAGTGATGCTTTCATTGAGGCATGTGAAAGACTAAATGAAAATGCTTGGTGTTTTAAAAACATTTTAACAGAAATAGAATTACATCACGTTCCCTCCATCTCTGTTCTCCCTTCACCTAGCCATGCTTTCCCACTCTGAAGTGGATACCTTCTTCTTCCTCCTCCTCTTCTTCTTCTTTGCACATAGATGTACGTATGTATGTATATGTATGCACAATTACATAAATACAGCCTGCTAAATCTATTTTTGCTGTTCATGTATATATTGCTTCAGGGCCCTCAAGTTTGCATTGAAAAACCAGAAAAAGGGACTCATTCTTAGGATAGGCTAACTCTCCATCTCTCAGTAATTATTAGTTGCCTATAGTTCTTTGTATAGGGGTGACACCCCATGAAAAATTCCCTTTCACATTAGCATATCTATGGGTAGCTCTACTCTTCCGGTGTTATTTATGCAGTCATTTTGAGTACAGACTGTTTCACAGGAAACTGTAACTGTTCTGATTTTTACAATCTTTCCACCCTCTATTCTGGAATGTTTCCTAAGTCACAGATAGAGGAGAGGTGATGCAGAGGTATCCACTGGAGCTGGGCTCTCCACAGTTCAGTGATTTCTGCATTGCACCCAGTCTTGGTTTTCCTTGATAGGCTCTGTTTGCTGTAAAGAAAGTTTTCTTTGATGAGCATGATAGCTACAGTTTTCTGTATGTAGAGGAGTAAGATTAGCATGCATTAGGGGACTATTCTAGTCTAGAAAGGTGGTGGCAATGTATTCCTTTCTAAGGCTCCTGGCATCACTATCCTGGGAAGCTGGGTAGGTTTCCCGTACCAGGCATGACTTCCCTCCTGTTGAGTAGGCCTTAAGAAAAATCTGTTGTTTTGTGAGCCAATTAGTATTCATTTTCTCTCTTTCTGTGATTTTTGTCATGTGATAAATTTCTCTTGAGGAAGACAGCACCTCCACTTTTATAAAGGCAAACTTTGTAGGCACGATGAAAACTAAGTGAATGAAATTGGATCTGCGATGTGGCATAGCATCTCAAGGATTCTTATTTGAGAACTGAGGGAAAATGACAGTCAGGGCCAGCCTGTGTCTGCTGCCCCACTGATATGCTCGCTCCCATTTCAGCTCTGGAACTTGACGGTCAGACAGCCTTTGCCGGCCAGTTAATTTCATTTGAAGAATATTCCACGGGCCCTTCTTTGATTCCTCTTTGGACTTTGAAGTTTATTTCCATTTTCTAGGCTCCCTTCAAATGCTGATACACTCTGGCTGGGTGCTCATACAGCTAAAGAAAGACTATTAATGGTCAAGTTCTCTCAGGTCCCTTCTTTCATTAAATTCTAGGGAAAGGATTCAAACTGAGCTTTGGGAGTGAGCTCAGCTGGCTTCCATAGTCAGGGCTCTGCATGAGAAGTGTGAGCAGATGGAATTGTTTGAACCAGAGAATGGGGCAGGTCTGTCTCTGAGAGCATCATGGCTTCTGTATGGCCATTACTCTTAGTAGTTGCATTGCCTTCTTTTCTGAGTTGTACTAGAATATTCCAGTGGTTCCAAATGTTACAAAGTAGAAAAGTTCAAGAGTGGGCTCAGGCCAACAGTGATACAAGTGGGTATAGACACCTCCCATGGGTCTGTCAGGACCTCCTTTGGGTTAAGTGGTTCTCAGGTCTATTACAAGTGATTGGCTATGGGAGTTTTGGGAGGCCACTGAGTATTAGATGATATGGACAGACACTCTGGCCATTTCTTTCCTAGAGGTCCGGAACCTTGGCTTGCAATTCAGGTAAACTGAGAGCTCAGGTACTATAAGACAAATCCACATTGTCCTTTTCTAGCAGCTTACTCATTCTCCTCCCAACATTCAGAACCTGCCCCAAGGAAACATCTGTGCCTGGAAGCTGCTCTTGGCCATGGACATACACCTACTGTTTAGAAATAAGGCCTTAGCATAATAGAGCCAATCCTGTTGGCGGAGCTGAGGGTGAGGCATCACCAAAGCTGTGAGTGTGGGAAAGCTGTCCCCACTATTTCATCTGTCATTTAAGCTGCTATGTGGGCAGGAGAGAGATGCACAGCACTTATCCCTTAGTGCTGTGGCAGATAAGCAAGCTGACACTCCCCCTACTACTTGTAGCACTTGGGAAAATGGACCCTGCATTTGCCTGAGAGTGCAGCAGAGCTGACACTGTTGCCAGAGGTGTGGGTGAATCAACCCTCAAGGTGTGAGCATGGAAATCCTGACCCTATTACTCATCTGTCATATGTCCGCATGGCTGGGGCAGAGATGTTCCCCCTCCCCCATCAACACCTGAGGCTGGTGGGAAGCTGGCCCTGTCCCTAGTTAGCTGCAGCACTCAGGAAAATGGCCCTTATACCTCCCTCACCTGGGTAATGCTGTAGAGTGATTGTGTAGGTGTGGAAGAACAGACCCTGAGGATGGGAAATCCAGAGAAGTGACCCCGCCCCTTTCTCATTGCTGCAGGGAGTGAACTAGCCACTGTAATGCAGGAGAGCTCACCCTGGTGGTGAAGATATGGGAGAGT
Source organism: Sigmodon hispidus (assembly GCA_004025045.1). Lineage (NCBI taxonomy): Eukaryota > Metazoa > Chordata > Mammalia > Rodentia > Cricetidae > Sigmodon > Sigmodon hispidus. The sequence continues at coordinate 72,672 of PVIH01001982.1, read as the reverse complement.
TGGCAGACAGACCAACCCTGCAAATACCCAGGCCTGAAACTAGGATTATGTGTTGGTTCACCCCATTCCATCTGTGATCTGCAGGAGCATGGGGGAGGGGTGGGATGGGGTGGGTCCTGTGGACCCAGGGCTGCAGGATTTCCATGACACAGAGTAACAACAGGATGTCAGGGGAGAATCCCAGTGAGGGGACCAGTGTTGGTGGTGTAGCAGGGACCAGATTTTATTTTATTTTTCTATGAATGTCTGCATGTAAAACTGTATGGATGAAAGGGCTGACTTTATGACTCAGTGTGTCACACTGATTCTTTCATGATGAGATTTTTTTTCTTTCTCCCCCACCCTTCTTTTCTTTTAAATTTTATTTTGTTCTATTGGGGGTGTGGGTGAGATCAGGAAGCATAATGAAAAGCCACAAAGGGGAAAAAAATACAGATCTTCCAGAGATGGGGGGTGTGTCCCTGGGGCTTGTTGTCAGTAAGCTTAGCTTACTTGGAGATTTCTTGTGAATGAGAGATTCTCCCTCCACACACATATACCCACACACAACATTTGGATTGTGTCTTGAGAATGACACCAGAGGTTATCCTCTGGTTTCCACAGTAACACACACACACACACACACACACACACACACACACACACACACAAAGGCCCTTAAAGGTTTTAGTGCTTTGCAGTCCTTCACCCATGTCACATCTTATGGTCAGTAAGTGAGTAGTTAAGTGTCTTCTTATATGAAGAGATGGTGGGAAATAAGGCATATATACCCAAATATACATATACAATAGTTTAATTTGTCATTGTGTCCTTTTCCTGCTTAGTCTTATTTTCTGCAGGCCTCCATGGCTGGATTTAAAAATCTCACCACCTCACCTTACCATGCAGGAAGTCCTTAGGTGTGGCTGATCTCCATGTATCCTAGCTGCATAAAGAGGTTATCAAAGGTTTCCTAGTCGTTTCATACACATATTTTTATTTTTTTAAGTTTAGTGTTTACTTTTTAGCTGTGTGTATGTCTGTATGGGGGTATGTGTATGTGAGGGCAGGTCACTCACAGGTCAAAAAAAAAAAAACCCACTGGATCCCCGGAGGTGGAGTTAGAGGTCGCTGTATGCTATCTGATGTGGATACTAGGAACAGAACTTGGGTCCTATGCAAGAGAGTACATGCTTCTGACTGTTAGACCACCTTTCCTACCACTGGACATCTTTATGTACACATGCATATGTGCATTGAAACAATTTCCCTGTTAACTTTTAGCAACCCCAGAGGAAAGATCCCACCCTTGGAATCAATGCATGTGGCTCTATTGCAGTATCTATCTCACCACAGAGGAGCAGCCAATGTGCCATTAGTGAATATTTAGCTTGTCTTAATGTTAATCCTATCACATGTATACCTTTTGGATAACGTATCAGGGGTGAAATGGTGATAGCACAGGTATGTCAACTTTATGCATCTCTCAAACTATTTGCATGTGGACCAGGAAGGTGACTCAGAGGGGACAAGTCAGAGGGGACAAGTGCTTGCCTTCTTCCCAAATGTCAGCCCGACGGTCTGAGTTCAGTCCCTGGAACCCATGCATAAGGCAGAGAAGAGAACTGATTCCACAAGGCTGCCTTCAGACATACTGACATGTGATTTTCCATGCCTCCCTTTCGATAATGACAAATAATAAAACATAATAATAAATAAATACTACAAATAATAAATTAAATGATGAAAAATTAAAAAAGAAAGTACCAATTTGTACTGCTAATTACAGCATATGAGAATTGTTTACAGTTCTCTTTCTATCCCCAAGTATGAGCAAACTTCTTCCCATTTGACCATCTCATGAGAATCTAGACATTGACCTTCATGATTTGGTCGCTGAGTTGCAGTGACCTTCAGCTGCACATCAATAGGCCACTCACCCAGGTTTTGTGCATGTGACTATTTTTCCTGCCCCACCCCTGTCCATTTGCTCTGTGTTCCTTTGTGATGTGCATGTTTCTGCTCCTTTTAAAAAGTCAGTCCTTTCAGGGTGACTTCATTTGGTTTCTTTATCAGGAAGCCTCTGTTTTTGCATTGAGGGTAGTAACAGTACATTTAAATGCTCACCTCAGTGTGCTTTGTGGGCAGCCAGCCTACTGCTCCTGGGATCTATTTCACATTACTGAGTTAGATTTGTAATGTTTGCTTGTCTTCCTTCATGGAACTGTCACTGCAGGAAATAGATAAAGAGCATGAGTCAACATAAAAAGAGCGTACTCTGGGGAAGTGTGAATTTTGAGGGAAGAATTTCTAATGCAGAAACCCCAGATGAACACAGGATAAAACAAATAAAACAAATATTTAGTTCATGGGTGCATTTTTTATGATCTGGCCTTGGGTTGTACCCTAGTCCTTTCTGGTCTATGACAATTATTGCGATTTAGTTTTGCTGCTAAATTCCTACATTGCTGTTAATTATCAATTAACATTTAAAATGGTGAAAGTATTTGGTATCATGGTACAAAGAATAGTCTTTTAAAATAGGAATCTACATAAAATTATAGTTTATTCAAAATACTTCTAAGCTTGGTCCAGGTGATGTAGGCACAAGCCTTTGATCCTAGCACCTAGTAGGCAGAGGCAGGCAAATGTCTGAATTTGAGGCCAGCTTGATCTACAGAGCAAGTTCCAGGACAGCCAGGGTGAAGCTCTCTTGAAAAACCAAACTAAATCCAAACAAAGCAACAACAACACAACAGAATTCTAGACTGGGAATACGGGATAAATTCAAGGTTTTGGTAATTTAACTCAAAATCAGATTTATAATTCTGACCACTTTGGATTAATTCCATTACTACCTAATTTAATCTCTCAAGCCTAGATAAAATCTTGATCTTCAGGAATAATCTCTGTTCTCAGAAGATGAATTTGCTCCGATAGCTGAAGAGCTTCATCTTTTTGGGACATGAACAAATTCTCCTAGGAGCCATTGTTGCTGCCTCTGTGTTTGCTCAGATCAACTTGGAACAGCTGTAGGCCCAGGTACAGCTACAGCAGGTCTCTGAGCCTCCACCTGTAGAGTGATAAGGGTCACATTTCTCCAAGGAGCTCTCTCTCATGATCTCAGAGAGGCTACAACTTTCTGCAGTGGCTGTCATCACTGCTAAGGATTTGTCTACAGCACCCTTTACAAGTGCTTTTCCAAAGTGGTGGCCATCTTGTGTAACCTGAGCTGGAGCCTTCAGTCTGGTCTAACTTTCTCTATATATAGTGCCTTTGTTGCTGTTCTTCAAAGTACAGGTTTCCTTGCTCATTGCTACGTTCTGATGTGTAGTTTCCAAGGGCTCAAGTGCTAGATGCTTGATCACAATTTAATGAAATTAGGAGGCATGAAATCTGTGAGCAGCGGTAGAAGGTCAGAAAGTTACAGAGTGTTACCCTCACAAAGGATTAGTGCCTTTCTCCTGGGAATTGATTGGATTTCACAGGTCTGGAATAGCTTCACACAGGTCTGTGTGAAGGGAGCTACCACCATTCCATTCTCATGGTAGGATGTAATCTGAAGTTGTCAGCAAAGACTGACTGCCCCTCCTTTTGAAGAATGTTGGTTTGTAAAAGTTCTAAAGTCTGCAAGTCCCATCTGGCAAGATCACACTCCAAAGTGCTCTTACCTGTGCCCAACCCCAGATACAATCATTATGACTGAAAATATGACATCTTCTACACACAGAAAGAGCCATCTTCTAGCTATAGTAGAAAAGTTTTTGTTAATTCTAGGGTTATAGCCACTGGATAGAGTCTGAAATACCCATTTGCTTATTTTGTTTAAAAGGCACTGAAGTGTGAGCTCTGATCTATACCTATGTCTGAAGGCAAATTTCTGAGATCTTGTGTTGCTTTTCTCCATGGTGATAATGGTGAAGGAGGTTGTGTTAAGTAGCTCTTCTCCAGCACCTTCCCTTTCTGACCCCTAATTACCTTCCCCTGTCTACAGCATATGGTCCTGTTTGTCCCGTTCTCTTCTTTTCTGTACTTACCCAGCGCCTGGCTCCCTTCAATCAGCTGCTTTCCTTTCAACATGCTCTATCTCTGCCAATCTCTTCATACTTGGGTATCCTAGCTGGTCTTCTCCCAGTTTGTTATCAATTTGTGTCAAGTAGATGCTGTGCATAACAAATCAACTTCACATGAACGTCTTAAGCAGCAATCTTACTAACTGACAATTTAGGCTGGTTCTCCTTACTTCTAAGTATATATATTTATGAGTTTATTTCTATTTATGAGGATTTATTTTCTACCCGTGGTGCTATTGGTGGTATAAGCCAGGTATCCTTGGCTGCAGGTGCTCTCCCGTAAGAGCAATGTCTCTGGGCTCTAACTCTTCATGCCAGCTGCAAAACTCAGTGTGACAAAATGGCCTGGGCATTGGAGTATCAAGGGGCTGAAGGGATGACATTTGTCCTAGCTGGAATATAAGTGCTTACTTAGCATAGCTCTGGGAGAAGCATTTGTAAATGCAGGGCTAATGAATGCATGTAGCTTGATCCCTTCCTAAGCATTTCCCAGAAGCATTTGTCACACACTAGATGGGTCTTTAATAGACTTCTATCAAGGAGAATATATAAAGAGGTAATGAAAAAAGAAAGGAAATCACCTTGCAATTAGCTAACTAGAGAAATGAGAGGATCCAATGACCAGCTTGGGCAGTAGGTGTGATTGTTGAATGTTCCTTCTATGTTTTTTAAAAGACAGAACCTAAATTTAATTTTCTTCTAGATTATTTTTTATGGGTATAGAAACTAAATTTTTAACCAGTTTTACCCTCATATGTAAAATTCATCTCATTCTGATATGTTATATGTAAGAAAGGCATAGTTTATTCTATGAGAGAGAAACTTATTTAATTTTTGTAAAACTTTTATATTGTGAATTATGATAACTACATTGTAGTCAGAAGTTTCTGGCCTACCCTAGCCCCAAGGCCTGGACCTGCCTGCACCTGCTTAATGCCAAATAACCATACAAAGGCTTAAATTAATTGCAAACTGATTAGTCTATGGCTCAGGCTTATTGCTTGCTAACTTTTATTCTTTAAATTACCCCATATTTCTATTTTTGTTTCTCCATGTGACTTACTACCTTTTCTCAGAGCAACATGCTCATCTTTCTGTCTCTGCATCTCCCAGATGTCTCTACTGCTCTTGTGCTTCCCAGATTTCTCCTACTCTGGATTTTTCCCTGCCTCTACTTCCTGCCCAGAGATTTGACCAATTAGCATTTTACTAAATTAATAGGAGTGACAGATATTTACAGTGTCCGGGAGCATAGTCCCATAGCACTACATAACAAGGAAGAAGAAAAACTGTGACTTAAATGTTTATGAATTGGACTGGGGACAATTTAGGAATGTGTTCAAAAGGTTAGAACATCTGAAAAAAAAAAAAACCTACTGGATCAAGCACTGGAGAAATGTCCCATTGTATAAAGAAAGAAATATGAAGGCATTTGGTACCATTACATATAGCACAGAGTTTAAAATTAGCATCTGTAAATCACCAGTGATTTTGATTCTAGCTGTTTAGCTTTTTGCTTAATTCACATCTTACAATTGATTGCCAGTTGCTTGCTTTTTAAAGATGCCTCCTCCTTTCTCCCTCCTGCTGTCTGCCCCCATCTAGATTCTATACCCATATGTACTATTAATAAGACACTGAGAACTTTTGAAGTACCCAGTGTCAGCCTTCACACTTAATTTTTCTTGTCAGAACAGTAGTTTTCCTCAAGCTGTAATTTATAGTTACTCACTGCAGTCCAGTCAGGACAGCTGTTTTCTGACTTCCTTCTAGATGTGTGAAGAGAAAGAGTAAGAGAAAGAGGAATTTAGAGAAGGAACATGGGAATACCGTTACGCGATTTGCTGCATGTGTATCTGTATGGTTGACAAAGAACCTGCAGCCCCTTCAGGATGCATGAGTTCTCACATCTACCTTATTATGGTATTCATCTAGCAAGGGACAAGCTCCTTGATTATATCTTCATTCAGTCACATCATGTCCTCTGGCCACACTCACTCCTCTTTACCCTCTCCCATTCCTGCCTTTTCTACTTATTTACTTCCTCTTCCCAAATAGCCCTTATTTGTTTTCATGGGATATTATCTGTGCACAGATACTTCATGTCTGTATGTGTACAATGTGTGTGTGTGTGCGAGGGGCAGTCAAGTCATTATTGACAATGGAAGCAACACATTTTCACAGTGTACAGAAGGATTATTCCACAGCAATGATGTTCTGAGTTCCAGCTACTCAGGAAGTAGGGTCTTTAAAGAGTTGGTTTAAAAATGAGGGTGTTAGAACTGGTCCTACTCCAACATGACTGTATTCTAACAAAGAGATGCATGGAGAAGAGCATGTGGATGTGAGGAGAAGATGCCATTTGTAAGTCAAAGAGTGAGATCTCAGGAAGAGCCATCCTTGTAGCCTCTGTATTGTAGTCCCAGCCTGCAGAACTGCATGGTAACTATTTCTGTCCCTAAACTGTGTGGTCTGTGACATCTCTTATTTGTTGAGGACCTAGCAAAGAGAGGTATTGTGTGACAAGCATCATAAGCACTATGTTATAAGAGATGTGGATCTCTTAGAATGACTCCCTGTGGTGGTGTGAATGAGTGTGGCTTCCATAGACTTATGCTTTTCAATCTGTGATTCCTACTTGGCTGTTCCTAAAGGATCAGAAAGTGACCCTTGTTGAAGGAGGTGTTTCATGAAGGTAGGCTTTGAGGTTCTAAATGCCCAAGTCAGGCCAAATCTCTCTTTATGCCTCTTGATTGTGGAACAGGATGCTAGCTCTCAGCTACTGGTCCAGTGCCCTGCCCGCCTGCTAGCTGCTATGCTTCCCAAGAAGATGAACATAGATTCACTCTGAATCTAGAAGCAAACCAATTCAACGCTTTCTTTTTTATTGCTATTGTATTGATTTCAGCCCTGAATTTGATTATTTCCTGCCGTTTACTCCTTCAATGTTAAGAAACAGGCAGGATACTGATTGAGACAATTTTAAAAAATAAACCCACTTAAAACTTGTTGAGAAGACAGTGATGAGGAAAATAAGAGCGATGTTCTTATATTTGGGACCCCACAGACTGGTATTGCTTGGTGCTGCTTGTCAATGCTACCTCACAGACTGGTGTCATTAGGTATGGCAGAGTGACAGGGGCTTACAGATTAGTGTTTAGCATGGCAGAGTGATGTGAATTCATGGATTGACAGTGTTTGGTGAGAGAAAATGAAGTCTTGTCTTCATACATTGGGATTTGGTCAAACACCAAAAATTTCTTTGCAATTGTCAAAGAGATGTAAATCATTTTCCTGGAAACAGATGTTGTCTTTCTTTGAATAACTCTGAAGATAGCTTTATGACTGCTTGTTCAGTTATGGAGTCACAGCATTTCATGAGTGGTTTATGTCCTAGAGACTCAGCTAGCTTTATGTTGATTTAGTTAAAAACTTAATTCTAAGTTCAGAGATGCTGTTAGCCTTTAGCTAATCATGTCTCTGTAAAAAGCAAGTAGTTAAGAATCAGGAATAACATATCACAATTAAAATAATGTAGATTTACAGAAAGAAGAAAGGCCAAGGGCCACTAGGCAGTGCCAGAGCATGTCAGGGTCTGGGCAAGCATAAGACATTTTGTGAAAGGATTCCTTGACCTCTCTAAGTCACTAATGTTCTCAAAGTGTATTTGGAAGAGAAGGTTTAGATGCCAGAGAAAGAGGAAAAACTCCACAGGATCTCTGAGACCATGTATGTTTTGGTGATTGAATCTGACTTTGGCTTTTGATGTGAGTATGTTTTTTTGGTAGTGGTTCAAGGGCATCAGACATAAGTAATGAAAGAGAATGGTATCTTTTCAACTTTTAAAAATCTTCCCCAGAGCCATAAGCTGTCCTTAGAAGTCAGTCAACTTCATGTACTACATATTAATGGGAGAATGAAAGCATTGGAGAAACTGACTTAGACCATGGATGATTCCAGAGTTAATAGAAGCTCTGATTAGATGTTCATACTAGGCTATTTAGTTTGTTGGTCTTTAGTAGCATCTCCAGTTCCTGCATTCACTGCCTAGTGTGCAAATGGATTTGTGTTCAAGTGTTTTGGCCTAGTCTATCCCCTTACTTATGAGCTTGCTTGTATTGCTTTACAACATCTGATGTTTATTTCCTTGGAATTCTTCCAGTTCAGTCCAGAGGGAATACAGGGAGGTAAGCAGGGACTTGTATTTCACTTTCTTTCTAAAAATATTTATTTTATGTATATGAGTGTTTGCCTGTATGTATGTATGTCTGTGCACCACATGTATGCAATGTGCAGTGCCTAGAGAAGCCAGATATCAGATGCCCTGGAGCTGGAGTGACAGGTGGTTATGAGCTGCCATTCTGGGAAACAAACCCGTGTCCTCTGCAAGAACAGCAAGTGCCCTTAACCATTGAGCTATCTCTCTCCGATTATTTTTTGTGTTAAATCTTCTTAATTGTAAAGACATCAGGGTGTTGGTGTCACATTATTTTCACAATGCAGCTAAGCATTGCATGACATATATGATGGTGGTTCTAGAAGGTTTTTAGAAGGAGATGAAACATTCTTTTATCTGGCAGCATGACAACCGGACAGCTGTTTCAGTATTATAAGGAAAGTCATCACTTATGTGATGATACTTCATAAATATACTTGTGACACTAGTGTAAAAATTGTGGTTTCTGTAGTATGGGAGCATAAAAACATAAGGACATTTCACATATGTATACATATATATATATATATGGCATAATACCGAATGCATGTCACAAACACCTGTTATATGCTTGTGCAATTACTGTACTACATATTTTAGAATATGCTCTTTCTATTTCTAAAACTGAAAAACACTATGTTCTATTAAGCTAGCAACTACCTCATCCTTTTGCTCCCAGAGGCTACATCAAATGTTGACATATGCCTTTTAGATTTCTGGAAGTAAATGCTGTGATGCTCAGACAAGGGATTGATGTAAACACACATTGCCCAAATGATTTTCGATCTTTGAGTCCATGATCATCTTTCTTTATATTATTATACATGTTTATATATAATATTTGAATAGCAGTCAAATATATTAAAATTTACACACAAAATGTATGCATGATTATTTTCTTTGAGACCAACGAATACAGTATTTCTACATGAGTTTCTGAGGTTCAGTCATGTATAGTCCAGGCACTTACTTCTTATTCTCACAGAGTTCCTCAAGCTCAGAAAGCCTTTCTAGTATCTCTATACTCCATGTGCAATTATCTAGAATTGGGTGTTTCTTTTGAGACAGAACTCCTGACTTCTGAAGTGCTTAGGCATTTTGATAGCACCTTTTCCAGGACAGCTAGATACCAGTTCTTCTCACTCTATTATTACTCAGGCTTTTCTATCAGGTCCATAGAAGGAGCTGACAAGTTTAGCTCTTTATGTCTAAATAATTTTCAAATATGTGGAATGCTATTTTCTTTGCATATATAAATACTTTGTCCATAAAATGTTCCCAAGGCATTATGGGTACAGGTTATTGCCAATCTTTTCCTTTTTTGTTTCTTTCTTGGCTTGCTTTGTCCAAGTACACATATTCTTAAGGATAATTCATTTTATTTGAGAATCTTCATCATAAGATATTGTTCAATGATATTCTTACAAGATTGTCTGTAATTTCAAAGACAATTTTTCTTAATTTTAAAAATAATTTTGTTTTGTGCCCTTTTTTTGTCTTGAGGATTGTCAATACTTTTTTTTACAAGTATTTTACAATACTTTTTGATTGAATTTGCATTCATAGTTCCATGTTGCTCCCTACCTACCCCCTTTATCCCTGTACCTCCCCCTCCAGCACCTCTTTCTTTCTGTGTTGTGTTCGTCTCTCTCCAGCCAATGGTTTAGTTCATTTTGTACCTTTATGTCATTTGGAACAATGTCACTCAAAGCTGTGAATTTTCCTCTGATTACATATTTGCTCATATGTATACTTTATTTTTCATATGTTTCATTCTTATTTTTGTCATTATATTTATGATATGTGATCTTGATACAGTTTAAAACTTGTGTTTATACAGAATGTTATAAACTGAAGTTCTTGTGAAGTTGGTCTCATGTTTTGAAAGCCAATACTAACATCTTGCATTCCCTTTGACTCAGGAGGTCAAGCTGAAAATCATGTCCTTGTAGTGTTGTGGCTGGAACTTCTCCAAACAGACTGTCCATTAAGCTACTAGTCTTTGCTTTCCATCCTGGCTCACAGTATTCTAGTGTGCTGTCACCTAATTCAGTGTTCTCATGTGACCACCTCTCCTTACTGTCTTTTTCTCATAGAAGTCCTCTACTTTGTCCCTCCCAGCCTCTGGCTCCCCTTGCTCCCACCCAGTTCTAAGTGGTAAATTCCATTGCTGTAGAATGTTCTTTGCTCTGGTCTGTCCTCCAGGGGACACCCTCCTTTTAAGGACCTCAACTGAAGAGCTGGCTGGGTACCAGTTTTTCATTCCCATAGTCACTCCTGAGTACAGTTCACAGAGGCCTGCCACTGCTCACTGTGGGTTTCTAGACCCTCACAAGTCATACTCATTACCCCCTTTCTAATTGTAGCCCATCCTGTAGGTGGTTTCAAGGCCATCCAACTCTTCCTTAAGTTTATATTGATCTCACTCAGTTCCATAAGCTTAGAATTGAGACAGATTTTTTTTTCAAACTCTATATACATAGACTCATAACATACTTGGACCAACGTGGTAGATTTTTGTGAGTGTTTGTGTTGATGAATTTCTACACTTTCTGAGTCTTTAAGATTGTTTTATTGAAAAGCAATGGGCCTTCTGAGGGCTATCACATGACAACTAACACCACAAAATCAATATTCATGTTACTACTAACTGCAGCAACCACAGCAGTGATGGCAGGGATTTTCTTAAGAACGTTTCATGCTCAGACCTAGATGTGGAGAAACAATTGTTTAATTTAACCCACTGTGATAGATAACATTATTATTTCTTTACGGATTAGTGAGGCCAGGAAGCAGGAATATAGAAGAATCGAGATTTGACCCAGGTGCTGACTTTGGAGTCAACACTGACTGTTGTGAACTGGAACAATCAAGTTCAGAAACAAACCCTGTGCAATGTCTCTGATTTGCAATAAATTTTTGGTGATGCACTATTACAGGGAATGGATTAAAAACTGGACATGTGATGACTTCACAGAAAAGTGCCAGAGGTGGGAATCAGCGAGAGAAACCCTGGGGGAGAAGCCTCTGTAATGACTCACATGGGTTAAGAGCATCAATATGAGCTTAGTTAAACAGTAAGAATTCAAGTTTCATTTCTCCAGTTTTCGAGTCAATCTTTATACATCAGCTCCCTCAGCGATTATGTTGCCCTTTATAAAACTTTTCTTTGCAAATATTGTGACTTATTAAACTGGATTTAAAATGAGCACTCCACACAGCCACCTCAGCACTGTGACCATTTGTGAGATTCTCTTAATTACCATGCACCGCAGGAAGAAGCATCTTTGATGAGGTCTAGGAGTGGCACTGATCAGTGGTGGGTATAAATGTAGAAATGGAGAGGGCAGTTGGTACTCTCCATTTAGCTAAATAATTACAGTAGGCTTACCCTTTAAGATAATATAAAAGACCCAGTATTGTAGTCAGAAGTTTCTCTGTCCCATCTGGCAGGTCCCACAGCTATTTAGTCCCAAATAACCACACAAAGGCTTATATTAATTATAAACTATTTGGCATATGACTCAGGATTATTACTTGCTACGTCTTACTTTTAAACTAATTCATGATTCTTATCCATGTCTAACCATGGCTTAGATGGCTTGGTATATTTTTGCTGAGTTCAGCATTCTCATCTTGCTTCCTCTGCATCTGGCTGGTGACTCTGCTCTGCCTAGAATTCTCCTTGTCTGATCACCCCACCCTATACTTCCTGTCTGCTTTGCTTCTGGCTAATCAGTATTTTATTAAACTGGTATATACAGTGACAAATATTTACAGGATACAAGAGCATAATCCCACAGCACAGAATCACTGCCAAACAATAAAAAAATGGTTCTCAAAAATAATTCAGTGTAAAAATAATATTGACTTAGTTACTTTTCTATTGCTGTGACATGACCAAGGCAATTTATAAAATGAAATACTTAATTTGTTCTTATAATTTTGGGGTTTAGAGTTCACAATGGCTGAACAAGGTTATGACAGTAGAAACAACTGAGAGTTCATACATCTTGATGCACAAGTAGGAGGGAGAGGAAGAGAATAAAAATGAATATTGGGAATGGTACTGTCTTTGGAAACCTCAAAGTCCACCCTCAATGACATACCTCCCCCATTAGGGCTACATTGTAGTGTGATTGTGTTGTTGTATTGTAAGCAATTGTCCCATGTACTGGTTTAATAAAATTACTGATTGGCCAAAGGCAGACAGGAAGTGTGGGTGGAGCTACCAGACTAAGAAAACTTTGGGAACATCTCAGAGCAGGGCAAAGATACCGCACTGCAGAGATGCTGGGAGATGCAGAAGAAAGAAGTTGAAATGCTGCTGAACAAAGGTACCAAGCTACATGACTGAACACGATCAGAATCATAGGCTAGTTTAAGAGTAAAGAGTTAGCAAGTTATATGTCTGGGCTCCGGGTCAATCAGCATAAAATTATAAAATTAATGTAAGCATCTGTGTATTTCTTTTGGACTGTGAGTCAGCAGGTCTCTGGGCCAGAAACCTCATATATCACCACATTTCCTACTCCTACTAATTCAGCCCTACCAATTGGGGATGAAAGTATTCAAATATATGAGCCTTCATCACTCATATTACCATGATGCCTATTAAAATGTTTAAATCAAAATTAAGAGAAACTTTTTTTATAAATAAGATAACAAAACCCTATTTTTCTGTTGTTTTACATCATAATGGAAGAAAATATTTTCTCTAGGCCCTAGTTTTCCAACTCCTGAGCTGCAGACAAAAAGTCACTTTGAGTTCAGCCCTTGTTTGATTTTCAACCATTACAGTTTCATTCCCTTTGATCTCATCTTAATTTTACCCTCATTTTCCAGCTTTAAAGCTTGTTTGATTGCATTTGTTCTAATTTTTACCATTTATCATCTGCTTTTCTGTTGTCAACATCTGCAAATATCTTTGATGCTACATTTAAAAGGGTCAATTTTGTGATTCATTTTTGTCTTGGTTGTAGCAAAGGGGACCTAATTAGTTACAAATCTTTCTTTGTGAATTGCCAGAAAGAAGCTCTTGTAGGGTAACAGCTCTTTTCAAACATGATACCTCTCAGGGGAAAAACCAAAAGCTTGTTCTTCTCAATTCACCTTTGTAATTCCTTTGAAGATACATTTGGAGGTGAGGGTTATTGAGTCCTAATAGCCAGTTCATCCTATTGAAATGTATTGCGTTCTAAACTGCAGTTAAACATGCTAACAGGTGGTTGTGTTGCTTAAACTGTCCACACTATAAACAAACCGGTCTCCAAATGAACAGAAGTGATGTGTAAGCTATCTGTCTGATGTCTATTGTTCAATGGGAATGCAACTGGAAAAATCACTTTGGGAGAAGAAACACTAGTATTCAGATCATGGTGCTATTGAATAACAATAATGTATAAGAGAAAATTTAAGGTAAAATGTTTCACTCCATTATATCTTTCTAAAATAATTAAATTAAAAAAGTGCAAACAAACAAAGGCTTGCAAGAGCTTTCTAGAATGCCTACATGAACTCTAGTTTTCAGGGAGCACTTCTAAGTCAGTTCCAGTTCAAACCCTCTGAAGCCTCTGTCTCATGAGGGTATTTAGTGTATTCAGCAATAGGAACCTACCTTCAACTTTTGGGAATCAACCAATGGCCTATAATTTTTTGGGAGTCCCTTGGACTCCCCTGACCATCAACACCAAAGGAGGTTTCTCATGTCCAGTACTGGAGTTCTGTTAGGTGATCTATAACTCTTGAAGGAAGCATTATCCCTCAAAGTGGTGTAGTTTCACTATATATAGTAATTTTAGGTATAAATTTTATCTATAAATATTGATTGCCCATGTCTTTTTTGGTTATCTTTAATGTTTTTATCCCATCTCCTCTTCTTCTGTATTATTTCCCCCACCCCCATTTACAGCCCCTCCCCAGTTTCCCCATCTCCCTTTTCATACCACTTATATCCTACTGTTCTGCTCACCTCCAGGGTCCAGTTTTGCTTTCCTTGTTTCCATGGTTACTCCAGGATATGTACTCAGATATGAAGATTGGTGCTAAGAGCCTCAGATGAGGGAGAATAGAATAAGTGGTGCTTGTCTTTCTGGGTCTAGGTTAGCTCACTCAATGTAATAATCTTTTCTAGTTCTGCCTATTTGTAGACGAATTTTATGAGTCATTGTTTTTACAGCTAAATAGTATTTCATAGTGAAGATGCACCATATTTTCATTATCCACTAATCAGCTGAAGGATATTTAGGTTGTTTCTGCTTCCTAACTCTTGTGAATTAAGCAGTAATGAACATGGCTGAGCAAGTGTCTGTGGACTAGGTTGTCAAATCCTTTTGAACATATGACAAAGAGTAGCATAACTGAATCATATTTATTTTTAGCCTTTGAATGTTTCCCATACTCACTCCCAGAGTACCTCAGCAAGTTGTTTGTCTATATTTATTCATTTATATGTATATATGACAATTCTTAAAGAAAAAAAGGCTATGATTCTAAGGGGGCATGGGTAGGCTGGATAAAGGGATGAGAGGAAGGGGAAAACATAATTACATTTTAATTAAATTCAAAATAAGTTCTCAAATGCCTTTATGAAGCCAAATTTATAATCTGTGCATTCCTCTTCTGTCTGGATTATATTAGCACACTCTCATTTTTGCCCCTTAGGTGGAGGAAAGTGTTTTACTACCATACTTACAGAATGGCTTATGGGATGGTTTGCTGGTCTGGGCTTCTTCATACTATTGATGGGAACTTTGGAAAAGCCCTTCTCATGAAAACCATTGATAGGGGAGGGGTGAGAAAAAAGAGGAAGTACAAGGGACGAGACTGTCACTATGGCCATTTCTATAGGTTTTTCAAATCTCTATGATGTGAAGCTTAGCCCTCATTATGAGATTCTTGGAGAACGGAAACTTTCTCTGAAGGAGATCACAGGTGGAAACTGCAGCAAGTGAGTGGGCTTAGACAAAGCTATAAGTATCAATTCCCAGTGCTTTATAAGAAGAGGAGCAGAGACCATGGCTAATGATGCATGATGTCTCAAATGGCCTCAGGATGTAACTGGTAGAGAGACCATCATCAGACCTTAATCTAGTACCTCTGTAACACAAACCAGAGCCTTTTTCTTTCATAACTTTCTTATCAATGGAATTGTGTTGTTAGCAGCACAAAACAGGCTGATTCGACTAGATATATCCTTATTCATAAACTCACCTTTTCTAACAGGAGTTGCAGATGTCAGTAACTGCCACCTTCCTTGATAAGTAGGCCTTAAAAAGATGAACTGAGAAAAGTCAAGTGAAAAGGAAAATATGATGAGGTCAAGATGAGTGGAGAGGAGAGGGGAGGGGCAATGGGCAGATCCATGACACACCTGTCACCTGTGCTGTCTCTACAATAGAAACACCTGGTCAAAGGAACTACTCATTTTTTGGCATGAGAATCTGAAGATAGAACACTGTGATGTAGCATATGATACTTTGGCTATAAAATCAAGAGTCACAGCACAGTGGTGATGAGTATTTACTTCTGGAGTAAACAGTAAAACCCTAAGTGCATTTTCACATGAAATCAAATGAGGTGAAAAAGAATGTGTCTCCTTGAGTTTCTCACTTATGTGCAGGATAAATACTATTTAGAAGTGTTGGATTGTCAGTCAATGAGCCTGCTAAAAATTTTCACACAAGTATAATCCAGAAACCTGTGACTAGAAGTGCCTAACTCTGTTAGGCTTGGAAGCAGTTTGTAATATCACTGGTACAGAACTACCAATTAAGAACAGGGGTGTGTGTGACTCAGAGCCCACTGTGCAGTTAGCTCTTGGTGTCTTTGAACTTAACCACTGCACATGGAAAATGTGCAATAGAATGTTACATTGTTGCTGACTCATATAGGCCTAAGATGGCTGTGTCTCACATAACTCTAGACTTTTATTTTTACTGTTTCTTATATAGCACATTGTAACAACTATTTTCACATCCATGGTAGGTATTCTGAGTTGCCTAGAGGCAAGATAGCAAACAAAGGGTTATGGGATAATTATATAAAACTTGTATACTTTATTCTATATATTATGCACTATGTTATGTAAAGGACTGGAGAATTAGTTTGGTATCCATGTAAGTTCCATAAATGTCACCCAAGGTTGCTGAGAGACCATTGTACATAGTTTTTCTCTGGGCTGCCTAGCAGTACTTCTCGCCTGCTGGTACATTCTGTATAACCTCTGGCAGGCACCTGAAATGTAGACATCCTTTGTCACCCAATAGTCTTTTCATAATCATTGAACCTGGGCTCAGAATGAGTGATTGGATGAGGAGCTGGACAAAGACTCCAACCCAGAAACACAGCCAAAGTTTTGTGGGGCTGAGAACAGAGTCTAGACTTCTTGAAAATAGAATTTGTATGGATTGCAAAGAATGGAGGAACATGAATTGTCTGAGCCTGAGATGAAAGGGGCCTGGGGGGAAGGAGATATATATAATCTCTTGCTTTTGCCTGCTGGAAATTGTTTTCTTATTCACTCTGTGCTAAACATCAGCTTATTACTAATGGCCAAGTACCTTTAAGATTTTTAAAGTCAGAATTAACTTTCCATCATCAAATCATATACTAAGACGTCAGAAGCAGCAACAAAAGAATGTCTTCTTTTCTCTTCTTTAGATGTAAGTATTGAACTGTCTCACTTGCCCTGAGCTCTTCCTAGTGAAGGTTAAAGTAAACTTTAACTTTGGCTTTGCTCTGACCATGCCAGTTACATTCCCCACAACACAAAATAAAGGCAGTTTCCTAAACTTTCTGCAATCTTCTAAGAGGTACAGAGACATCATCTTCCTTCTGCAGTATGTGTTGACTTTCTGTGGTGTCTGTAATAATGAACCACAAACTGGGAATCTCAGGAAATAGAAATTGTTCACCATTTTGTAGGCCAGAAATCTGGCACAGAGTTGCCCATGAGGCTCTGCTTCCTTCTGAGACTACAGTGAGCATCCTTCCTGGCTCTTCCAGTATCACTAACTCTGCTTCTATTTCTACTTGACCTTCCCTTGCACCCTCCAGTGTGTCTCTGCGAAGATGCTGTTACTACATGAAAATCTATGATGCTATTGTCACCTGTGCTCATCAACTTGATCCTTCTTCAAATAATGTGCAATTTGCCAGAAGCTCTGAAGATTAGAAAATAGAGCGGTAGCTCCCCTAAGGAATCACTATTCAGTGCCCATAATGCATAATCTCCACAGAACTTGGCTTCCTCCCTTGGTTGTAGAAAGTAAACATGGAATAGGAGAAGTAATACTGTGTTGTTTTGAATTATCTCAGTTCAAGTCTATGGTGCATAGGGAGAGGGTGGTGTTTTGCCTTGCTTTGATGTTGTCAATGGCTTCCCAGACATTCTGGATTGTCAGTACAGGTTGATTTGCTTAGGAGGATGAACATCAAGGCAACATGGGCAAACTTGAGACTGACTCAGTGAGCAGCTCATGGAGCATCCCAGCCTTCTTTACCTCCCTCTCTCCATCTTTGAATTCAGCAACAGAAAGACTAACCAAGAGATGCATATCAACACTTTTAATTAAAAATGAAGCCAACACTTTTCTTTCTTTTTTTTTTCCTGACAGAAATTAAGGCTGTCTTCATGAGTTTGACAGTGGTGAATCATTTGGCTAATTAGAAATCATGAGCTAAGTTGTGTCTTTAATCTTAATAAGATTATATTGAAATGCCTGTTGAAACAAAATTACTTTAGAGTCACTGCATTGTTTATATCCAAGGATGGACATGTGCTTGACAGTGCATACAAATATCGTCCTTTATAATATACAACAGACAATGTATACAGCCAAACTCCTGGTCCTGGGTTTCCTTGCAAAATGATAGACTTCAAACCATTTTTATTCTTTTAAAAGTTGTTCAAATATCTGCTTATTTTTATTTTATGTATTTGTATGAATGAGTGTGTGTGTGTGTGTGTGTGTGTGTGTGTGTGTGTGTGTGTGTGTGTGCACTACATGCATTCCTGGAGCTTCTGGAGCCAGTAGTTCTCTGAGACTCTGAAACTGAATTTATAACAGTGGTGGGTATTAGGAACCTGACCTGAGTCCTCTGCAAGAGTAGTTAGTGCTGCTGAGCTCTCTCTCTGGCATTTGCACTCTGAAACAGCGTCTGTGGTTATCTGCACAAGATCTGCAAGAGATTGTGTGCTTCAACACACTTCATGAATGGGTTCAGAGTTCATGGGCCCCACCGCTCCCTGAGGATTGGGATGTTCAGTAAATGGTTGATAAAGAATGGAGGGGTTACTTTCTTTAGTAGTGTAATCACCAGTAAGATGTACACACTGATGTAAAAAGTCCTCTCATCCACACTCCCGTAAAAATCCCCAGTGGAACTCACTGGAATACAAAACAAATACACAATAAAGCCATGAAAATAGAAATGAGCTAGTTAGGAAGAATTAGGATCTTTGGGAGTATGAGGGGCATAATAAAGGGTAAGGAGGTTGTGTGAGATTGAAATATATTACAGGTGTGCATGAAAATACCATAATGAAGCACATTATTGTGTTTAATTGATATGCTAATAAAGCATTAAAAAGCTATTACAGTGTAATATATTTCGTAACACTTGATTTTCCTAAATGCTTATGACTAAAATGAACAATGCAAGGTGCCACTTCAATAGTGTCATCTGGTGAGTTGGATAAACATTTTGAATGGGATTATTTTATCAGAAAACTCTTTTTAAATTGGGTTTTTAAAACACCTGTTGTTAGTTGAGCTGATTCTGATTTTTTTTTTCATTTTCCAAAAACATAACATTATACTTTCAACTTATCCACAATAATTTTGATACTGGATTGCTGAGTGAATATTGATGAACTGAGCACAGGATATCTCTAGAAATGTCCTTCTCCTCCCATGTATTCATGGGAGCACCCATAGCTTTTCAACATTTAACAATAAATGCTAATAGAATTAATGTTGACTCTTAGCTCATTCTTTTAGTGTGAAAGATGATTGCTTCATCTGAGGGTCTGTGAGCAACTGAGAAGAGTCATCTTGTTAAAAGATGAGTTTGTTGGGCTTTATTTTTATTGAATCACAAACATACACAGTATAATATATATGTAATACATTGTTTTAGTAGCTATTTATTACATTTGTGATATTATAATGACTCAAAAGAAGTAATTTAACTTTTATAATTTCTGACAGAGGGCATTTTAAAAATGATGATGTTTTACTCACAGACACACACACATACACACACATGCACACTTTTTATCCAAGGGGTATATAATAGAATATCAATAAGATTCTCAAACATAAAAAGAATTACATTATGATAAAGTCTGTTGTAAAAGTGGGCAAGTAACAAAAACTATGCAGCCCAGCATTTCCAATTATCAAAAGAAGATGGACATAGTTGGATGGACTATGCTGGGTGATTACAGTGTCAGAGGTTCTCTCTTTGAGCTGAATCAGAACCACCTGGGTGATTCAATAAACTCCAGGATTTCTAATTCAGTAGATAGACTATGAAACATGGAAAAGTACATCTCCAATATATGCCATATACTTCTGATCCTGGTGACCTGGGGACCAGTATAGAAAGGGCTGCCTTGTGGTCTTAGGAATCTATTAGACTGTTTTATAAGAAGGAAAATTAGTAACATGCACAAAAATGTTAAAGTCACAGAGAAGGGTGGGAGGGGACACTGAGGTAGGTAGAGATATTGGTGAGTGACATCAGGTGGAAAGGCAGGCAAATCTAACACAGCTGGAGTAGCAGAGCCTTTGTCCTGCAGAGTGGCTCTCGAATGATCTCTGGGATCATCTCATTGAGCTAGAACCTTTAATTACCTGTATCGGTCATTGGCCTGATGCTAATACAGTGGTGGCAGGAGTCACCTTTGCTTATCTTTATCCTGTGGAGGTCCAGCTAAGTGACTGCTGCTTAGTTCTAAAAAGACCCATACCTGCACCAGAGTTTGCTGACTTTGATGAGGTCTCATTTTTTCTTGTGGGCACTTTGTTTTGTTTTGGTTTAGAGGCAGGATTTTACTCTGTAGTATAGCTAGGGTGACACTCATCAAGTTGACCAGATTTGCTTCACCTTGAAGCCTCTTGTCTCCCAAGTGCTGGGTTACCAGTATGCTCCACAATGCCATGCTACAGTCTCAGTCTTAATAAACGGCTCTACTTGCCAGCTTTGGGACTAAGGAAAGCTTCAGAAAATGTGAGAAGGTGTGGACTCAGCTTCTCGTTCTGGGAGAGAAATTGTCACACATGGAACATTTCTGCCCATATCTGTTCACATCTGTAAACCTCCCTGAAAAGTGAGCTGGAAGTGGGAAGGCCACAGGGAGCAGGAAAACAGAAAGGAGGAAAACTATGCCCAGGCTGGGCTGCTTCAATCTCCATCTGAGTGCTGCTGCCTGACCCTTCTTTCTATTCAGGCACAGCCATCCATCAACCTGCCAAGTCTGGGAGGATGGGGGGCCAGGGATGCAGAAGTCAGGGAAGTAAACAGCAAGCATTACTCACAAGTCAACAATACATCCAGAATAGCTTAGAACTGCCTGTGTTTCCCTTTTTGCTTATGGCCCATGGTACAGTTAATAACACTTCAATGTGAATTACTAAGTCACCAGTAAATTTGGTAAGGACTATGGACCTTCATAGTTTCAAAACAAATTTTGGTAGATAACTATTGCATCATAACCTGCTAGATTCTGAGTCGTGGTCTGGTAAACTAGGTTCTGTAGACAGATTCAGCTTACCAAATCCAGTATATCATGTGAATTTTATTTAAAATATATCATATGATAAATTATTTTTAATTAGAATGTATAATGTACATTAGGGTATATATTTGAATTATATATTAATAGCTCAAACTATCATTCTATTGATCAAAGAAACATTGAAATATTAAATATTGACTGGTTGCTTTTACATGTGTTTAAAACACAGAAAAATAATGAGGTGTTTTAAATATATATAGCTTTGTTATTTTACTATTAAGGTAATATATGTTCATTTGGAGAATAATCACCAGAATAAGTACATTTAGAGAGAAATAAAAATAATTCACATATACTGTTAACCAAGACGTCATTACTGCTCAGTTTTCCTTCTATAGTCACAGCCTTTGTACTAACTTTGTCTCAATGCGATCACAATTGATCTGATATGCTCTATTTAAAACTCCACTTTTAAAACCTCAGCATTGGGTTGGGAGGATTTCCCTATAGTGTCACTATTTTTGGAAAGCAGACTTTAGCTGTTATATAGTTTGTGTCTCCTGGTTAAAATATAATTTATCTGCTCAGCTCTACTCCTCTTAGTCTTTTAGAACTCATATGTTTTTCTTTCTTCCTCTGCTTTCTTCCTGCCTTCCCGCATCTGCCTTCTCTGCTTATTCTTTTCCTCTCTCTCTCCCCAATGTATTCTTTAGTACGTGTGTGTGTGCATGCCTGCATGCGTGTGTGTGTGTGTGTGTGTGTGTGTGTGTGTGTGTGTGTGTGATATTTCTCAAAACAGGCTTTCTCTGTGTAACAATCCCGGCTCTCTTGGCATCTGTTCTGTAGATCAGGCTGACCTCAAACTCACAGAGATCTATCTGGCTCTGCCTCCTGGGTGCTGAGATTAAAGGTGTGCACCACTACCACTTAGCCTCCTTAAGATATTTTTGTTTAAATCTTTTTATAGTGTATATTTTGATCATGTTTGTCCTAACTGCTCCTAGATCCTACCCACCTTCTCCCTACCCAGCCAACTTGGTGCTGTCTTTCTTTCTCTCTAAAACATAAAATTAAAAAAAACAAACAAACAAAAATAATCTCCCCAAAAGTGCCCACAAATTCCAAATTGTGTGGGCTGACTCCACCTGGTCGTGGAGTTTTGCCTTGTTTCTAATATACCCAGGAACGCTCCTTTGGAGAAAATAGATTTTCACCCTCACAGCAGCTATCAATTGCTAAAAGCTTCTGGGTTAGGGATGAGACCCTGTGGCGTGTTCCCTTTCTTAAGAAGTGCTTGAATTTTGTCTGGCAGCAGACACAAGGCCTGCCCAGGTTACAGTCTCTGTGAGTTCATGTGTGCATCCATCCTGTCCTGTATGGAAAATGGTGTTTTCAGTCATAAGCCATATGTGACTCTTAGAATCTTTCCACACAGATCCCTGAGCCTACAAAGAGGGAGCTGAGAAAGACCCAGTGGCTGCAAAGTCTCTCACTCTCTGTACCCTGTCCATTTGTGTGTCTGCGTTAATTCTATTGTCAGAGGAAAAGAACCCTCGCTTTCTCTCCTCTTTTTCTTGAAAGTAGAACTGTACTAAGCATCAGACTGCAGGCCTTGAGTGTATTTAAACCAGAAAGCCTAGTTCAAGGGCACACCAGGCATCCAGTTCCCTAGGGAGTAATGCTATGTGCTCTCCATCTGGAGATCCAGACCCTAAGCTCTTTGTCAGTCTCATCCTTACCACTAAATAAACATTTCTTTTTCAAAAAGACTAACTTTTTTAACAGCTGTACTTTCCCCATGGCAACAGTTTTGTATTATTAGTGACACTCTGGCATTCAGTAGCTTCTAAGGTGCTCAGGGAGAAGAACCAACTAGAAATTAAATAACCAATTGGACAAATTTGTTTACTTGCAGCTTATATGGTTGAATCAAAATGCTGTTTATGGGCCTACAGGACTTGCCTATGAGACTAAACACTCTTCACGTCTGTATGTAAATAGATGTGTTGCTGAAGCCACTTCTAAAACAATCATCATTGGGCACTGTGTACTGAGCATATTCTCTGCTGGAATACATTATCTGATCAGGCAAGAACTGGTTGTATATGTGCAGGAGACATTTGAGGTCCTGAGCTGTTTGATGACTGTGTGAGATTGTTATCCTGCCTAAATCAGAACATCATTTTAGATAAAGGCTATAGTCAGTCTGTGAGTTTGCATGCTTGGTTTCCCAAACATATTTTGTCTGGCTTTGTTTTTACAAGTATATCTAAAATACAGACAACATAGTAAAATGTTGCATATACTGTTATAATATTGTATACTGTATATAAAATAAAGCATCACTTTTATAAATAATAATGTTATCTTACAATTTTTATGAACATTTCTATAAATACATAAATATAAATCATGTCAGATATATAGCTCCCCAAGCCTGTCTTCTTAACATAAGTCCAGTCTATATAAGATGTCTTCTTTCTCTGTAAGGTTTTGTTTTGTGGCCAGTTGATCTATTTCAAAGAAGAAAAGTTCTTGTTGTTCTCAGTTTTAGCTGCAGTTGTTTCAAACGGCTATACAGTTCTCCAGCACTTCCATTAACAAGGGAGCCATCTGGTTAGTCTCCTTGCTTTTCAGGCTAGGCCTGTAAAGTTTACCCTGATGCCTCTAGTTTCTGAAATGCCCTTTCTGACCGCAGTTCAGTGAATATTCCCTGTGAAGTCACTCTGCATCCTACATTCACTTACTCATTCAGTCTGCCCTGCTAGACTCTTTCTGAACCATGTCAAACTACTGTTTTCCCAGAGTGGGAGGGAGATGTCTGCAAGGCACCCCAATTAGTAGAGGTAGCCCTGAATTCTGGCTGAAGTAGGTTATATCTAAGTCAAGGAAGAAGTATGCTATGATCAATTAGTAATGCCTGCCACAGGCAGTGGCTAGAGGTATATGGCCATGCATGATAAATATTTTACATGCTACTTTGCTACCATGGGTCATTTTCTGGAGGACCAGGTAAACTGCTCTGGTGGATTTCTTCAGCATCTGGCTGGGTTTCTGGTATGTAGATAAACCCATCCATATGTCCCTGGATGCCAGCCACCTGGGTGGTTATATCTGCATAAAAATTTCTAAAGCTATGAATATATATATATAAACTTTACTGAAATATACCAAACACACACACACAAAACACCCCCATATATATATGAGCATATATATATATGAATATATATGAATGACCAGGGAGAAAAATTACGTTCTTAGGCTCATCTATTTATACATGGGATTTGAATTGTGTATTCACTAACTTTCCACAAAGCTAGGTATTTGCAGAACATAACATTTTGCCTGCTTGAAGACTACATAGAAGATGAAAATGCATAGATGGTTATTATAATGTTCTTTTTAATGTTACATTATTAGAATGTGTGTTACATTTGGGTATACTACCAGTGATTTTCAGGAAAGAAACAAATCTTTTGTATTGAAAGTAAGGGGTAAATAACTCTTCTCACAGCATGACTGTGGGTCCCTGTGCCCATGTGTTGACTGGATCACAGCGTGTTTCCAGCTTGATGACTGGCATCACGTTCAATGGGCTGGAATACACTTGTCATCTTACTGCTTAGGAGACTTAGCACAATAATTTGATGTCACCTTAGGCTATACAGTGAGACCTTGCCTCTAACAACAGCAAAAGAGGAATTTTTAAAGTTGTCATGTTCCTACTATGCTCAAAATTCAGCTTATTTCTGCTTTCTACTTAGGAGTCATGAATTTAGATGTCATCATATGTCATACGATGTCATTTTTCTAGTACATAAGAAAGAACTTGTTGGAACCACTGAGCCTTCTGGAAGAGGTACAGCACAATGATGGCTTCAGTGCCAACTCCCCAGGCACTACCAAGTGATATAAGCATTTTAGACCACCTAGAGCTACCAAGGAAGCAATTCTGATCTAGTTTGACTCCCAAGAGAGTAAGTTCAATGTTAGATCTGAAGGAGGAATGCTCCAGCCAAGCCAGGCGCTGGTCTGTTCTTTATCTAATGTCAGCTATGTGGTCTGTCTTGGATTTGCCACAGCAGATGGACATACTCCTTACTTCACCAGGGTCATATGATATGATAAAGGGAGGTGAGATGACCATGGCTCTGGGCTTTACCAGAGTATGGCGCCTGGCCCTTCTTCCGTCCTCATAGGCCACACTGATTACACAAAGTAAAATTACTTTGGGCTCTATGAGAGCTGATTCTCAGGCCCCAAGGGAAACTTCTGGCAAGCATTTCTGCCCAATGTTTGGAGAACTATAAAGCCACTGCCCATCTCTACAGCAAAGCCATGCCTTGCCAATTCAGCATTGTCAGCCATAAATTTAATGTTTTGTACATAATCTGCCTGACCCTCAGCTATCTTTTGGTTCTTTCCAAATTTTGGCAAAGAAAAATAGTGTTAGATGTTAACCTACAAAAATCATAAACTTTTGCAGCACAACTCTCATTTAATGTGTACTTGAGCTGGTCATTAATTCAGTTCTGTTCCCATGAATGTCCCAGATACTCCAGTCACAGCGCAGATAAAGAAAAGAACAAAGAAAGAAGAAATAGTCCCTACTTCAGTGGGTTTATAATTCAGTGAGAACACAGATAATTAAAATAAAATTAGAGAAGCATGTGCTAGTGACTGAGAAGAGCAGAGAAGTAGATACACAAAGCAAGATAGACCGCATGTGACCTCAGGCCTACCAGTCATGAAATGCAGCTTTTTGCCACTGGAGTTTTGGAGTAAAGTGAGACTCAGCAATTCAAAGACACCCCTAGTCGATGGATCCTATGCCATCAGCTGCAAAACACTCAGGGTCAGAGGGCAAACAGCTCCACTCCATAGGAACTGAACAGCAGAGAGAGGGAGGGAGCTTCACCATTCCTTTGAGGAGGGGGTGGGGCTTGTCTGAGCAGAGGACTTAAGGCTGAATCCTCCAGGATGACCTACTTACCAGGCAGGATCTGTGGGAAGTTACTGTCAGGCAGAAGCAACTGGCCTGAGGTAATGGACTGAGGAAGAGCTCATGTTTGGGGTTTAGGGGGTGACTGTTGTTTTCTTGCTTTGGATTTAAGAAATATTTTTGAACAGAATGTGGGTTTTAGAGGGAAGAGATGAAGGGATCACTGAAAATACCAAAGGCAGATTTTCACATCACCCTCTAATTAATAGAAGCCAGGAAAGACTTAAAGGCAGTTTTTGTTACCTACTTTAAATTTTAATAGATTTTAATTTTCAGAACAAGCTTAAATTTACAGTCCGACTCAGAAAGTACCTCAGAGGAATCTCAGAGTCTATGCTGTCATTTCTCCCTGCTGCCAACACCTTACACTGAGTCAATATCTTTGTTCATTAATAAACTAATATTGATATGCATTTTTATTAAAATCTATACTGCACTTGGTGTTTCCATTATGAATACCTAATGTCCCTTTTCACGCCCCAAATGCTACAGGATGCCATATGACATTTATCTGTCATTTGCCCATCTCCTCTCTTCTCCCTCTCTCTGGTTGGCCATTTCTTGGTCAGACACTAGGAAGAGACAGAACTAATGGGCCATTGTCATCCCTTCAGGTCACGTGTACATAATCCCAACAAGAATTACGATTGTTGGTGTTGATCAACCTCTTGACTGAATTAGGCTTTGGCAATTCTCATCTGTTTTCAAAGTGACTGTCCCCGCCTCCATTATATCTATAGTTTTGGTTTGGGAAGGTTGTCAGTGTGTGCAATCACAGGCCTCACATGTGATTCATGTTCCAGTTCCAGGAAGGAAGATTCTCTACATGGAATATGTGTGTATTTTTAAGTTGCACGTTGTGTGTGTGCGTGTGTGCATGTGCACACATGCCATGACACTCATGTGGAGGTCAAGGACAATCTGTGAGGGTCACTTTTCTCCTTTTAACGTCATCTGGTGATAGGGATGCAGGTTGTCAGGCTGGGCAGCAAGCAGCCTTAGTGGCTGAGGCAGCTGGCTGGCTCTGTATTTTCTGTATGGAAGATAGCTTATTTAATAACTTTTCTACATGGATACAGAGCCCTGTATACTTGTTCCACAGCAGTTTTGATTTTCTTTCTCTTATTTAAACTTGTCTTTGTGACTCTTCTGGTGGATGCAACACTTAAAAACTACTCTCAGCTGAGAACTCCTTCTGTAGCTGCTTAGTCCCATAGACAGACTTAGATCCTCATAAAGTGTTCCTTTTCACATTTCCATCCTGCCAGCCCTACACATCCTCATAGATTTGTCTTGTTCTTCTTGGGTGTTTTCTAACCCATCCCAGAACTGGCCATCTCCCCCAGGAGTCTTAGTTGCTTTGTAGGATGACATTGCATCCTAAGATCTTGGTGCTGAATATCCTCCTTGCTCAAGGGATATTGTTTCTTTCAAGTTTCCAACCAATAAAACAAAGAAATATAGGGACACATGCCAACCAGCCCTATATCTATAATCATTTATGCACATAGCCACTTATACATGTAGTAAGCTAGCTGCAAGTTTATACTGATATCTGTAAGAAACTCATTATGTCATGGACCCCTCTAGATGCTGCTTTCTCTTGTTTGCAAATTCTCATTCTTTCAGTATGTTTGATTTCAGTGGTGTGTGTATGTGTGCATGCATTTATTAGTCTCATCATGACTAACTTATTGCTCAACTAGAGTTCCATGCCTGTATACAGTCCTTTTTATCTTTATGTTTGTAGGGTTTACTTCTTTCCAGCATACAGAACTTTCTCATACTTATCTAGTATATCTTTGGCTGTATTGATGTCACAGTTACCTCCTTTAGTAATAAGCTGAATTCCTACCTATGGTAGGAATTTATAACTTCTTAAATCATTTTGAAATACGCATACACCAAAGTTGATTTCTCAACTATGAATTTTGGCAAATGAATAATGTTCTGTTTTTTTTTTCCATTTCTCGACCACAGAGCACTGACTGCTTTGAATGTTAACGATGCCTCATACTTTACTATTGACCACAAATAACCACTGATAATCATCTTTATTGGTTTTGCCACTTAACAAATGCTACAAAGTATTTGGTACAGCACAGTATGCAGCCTTTTAAGAATGGCTTCTTCCAATTGTCAATAAAGACATGGGGTTCTTGCACATCTTTTTGTGGTTATAGCTCATGAAATTTTACTTCTCAATACTATTCCAAGGTACAGACATCTCACAGTTTATGACCTCACTCATTAAATGGTCTATTACTTCTAGTTTGGATGATTAAGAAAAAAGTTGATAAAATATCTACACCTATGTTTTTGCATGAACACATTTTCTAACAAATGAGCTATGTGTCTCTAAGCAGTACTGCAGGATATTATGAGATCATGGTTTGGAAGAAATTGCCAGTTATTTTTTCAGGAACTTACAGAATTTTGTATTCCCATGATGACTGGTTAGAAATTGCTTTGATCCCATATTTGAAGGATTGGTATTGTAAGCCCTTTCCATGTTAGCTCTCTGGTGGGTAAAACTGACATTGGTCTGTCTTTGGTGAAATATGGTCTAACTTGCTTAGGCTTAAGGCAACATTATTTTATTGTTTGGTTTTAAGAGTTCTATGAACATTCTGTATACAGTCATTTATGTAAGATGTTAAAATGCTTTTG
Source organism: Sigmodon hispidus (assembly GCA_004025045.1). Taxonomy (NCBI): domain Eukaryota; kingdom Metazoa; phylum Chordata; class Mammalia; order Rodentia; family Cricetidae; genus Sigmodon; species Sigmodon hispidus. Next base: position 43,984 of record PVIH01001982.1, on the reverse strand, counting down.
CTGTATACAGCTATTGCTTTATTGTTTAAACTGTGTTAATTATTTAACACATATGACCAATAGGTTTTTCATTATTATGTCATTTTATGCACTTCTAAATATCTGAAATGTTTGCAATGTGTCTACTTAATTCAAGATGAAATAGAATGGAAGCATTGGTTGTGGCTCTCTAGTAGAAACTGACAGTGGACTGTGAAATGCAGCAATTTTCACCAGTGGATACATTTTTACACACATGGGCAGAGGTTTTAGGGAGCATGGCTGCTCCATCACTTGGATAGAGTTGGCTCACAGCTCTCTACAGACAGGACATGAGAAAGAAAGCAGAGGGGACTGGAGAGGAATCGTGGGAATTGCCCCTCCCTATCTGCCCGGTCACTGTTCCCCAAAGTGAGGTACAAACTGAGAAAAGCAAATATCTCACAACATTAAGGTTTTCTAGCTCCTTCTTTTGTTTCTTGTTTTTAAAAATTTCAGAGAAGCTCATCAAAAATCTTTGAATGGATCATTTTTAATTTCTAGCCATAAGCCTAGAAATAAATAGAAGTCTACAAATAGTATTATTTTAAAAGTTTCCTGAAATAAATTGCATGTTATGTCTTTCCAAATCTTAACATGTACAAATACGATAATACAGCCAGTAGGATTTTAGCAAGAAACAGCACACAAATTCCATATGATGCTTTTATGGTACTTACAGTGTTATGGTTACAAGTAGAAAGCAGCATAAATAAAGCAGATGGAAAGAAACCAACACCAGATACATCGGTTGTGTCTCTGCTTCTTTCATTTGTACATGTAGTTAGATTAGAAACAATTTTCTATTACTTCATACAGTCATGGTTTTTAAAGCAGTGACTGAGTAGGTACACTTGTAATCTCTGCCTTAATGTATCTGTGTTGAATGTATGTTGTGTGTTGGGTAGATAGATGCTTGTGTGGGTAGAGTGTTTGTCACATAAGCCTGAAGACTTGAACTCAGGTACCCAACAACTCTGTAGAAGCTGAGTATGGTAGTATGCACCTGGACCTCCTGTGCTGGGGAGGAAAGGACAGGAAGGTCCCCAGAGCTCACTGGTTAGACAAACTAGAAAAAAATGGTGACCCTTGCATTGTGTGAGAGGCTCTGTTTCCAAAAGATGGAAAGTGATAGCATCAGGCTAACCTCTAACCTTGACATATGTGCCTGAGCAAGTGTATGTGTACCCCCTCACACATATAAACAGGTAAAATGAATGAATATGTGCTTCTAGTTTATAGCACAGTGCTAGGCTAATGGTAAATAAATACCCAATATTTATGAGAACAAAACAAAAGTCATGCCTAGAATTTTAACACTTAACCTTCAGAACAAGGCTGAGATATGACAGCACCTGAGGTGTTTCACCCAAAAGCACATCTACCACCCACACAAAACTATACTTTTCATTCATTTTCTGAAATCTTTACCCTATACTTAATCTTTCAGATATGGTATAGTTTCCAGTGTCTTCTGACTTGATTCACTGTCTATAGTTTCCCAGCATTCTCTTTCTAAACCATATGTCGTTTCACATCAAGTGTGTTTCTCTTAGCATAGTGCACAGAAGAATTTGCTTCATGACCTCATAAGTCTGTGGCTTTGTCATGAGTTCATTTGTATTATACTTTTACTTAGTTTTCAGGTTTGTCATTTCTGTGAATGAATAGTGCTTGCCTTCTCTGTTATCTTCTGATAAACACCAAGTGCCATTGCACTAATGCAGGCCTTAGTTAGCTGTAAATATCATAAATACTCATGAAGTCCCCTTGTTGCTTTAGAGATTTCTCCACTTGAAGGAGGACACGGCCTTTCAGGGGCAGCTATGGGCCTTATGACCTACCTCCACTGTGCGTGCTCATCAGCCAGCCACCACCACAGCTGCATTAACTTCTTCTTAGCCATGTGGTTTTAATTCCAGTAAAGGTCCTTCTTCAATAAATAAGACCTTCCAGAAAGAGAGAACACCGTTTTCTAAAACAAATGAAGGACTTTTTAAAAAAATCAGAAAAGACTTTTTGTAATTGTTTTCCTAGCTTGTGACCTGCCTAGAAAGGAACAACATAAAAAATTCACCATGTCTCTGTTACATAATTTTCCAGAATCTAATTAAACACTCAATTGATTAGTGAGCATAAAACAAATGTACATAATAATACTTCTGCTTAAAGTAGGCTGAAAGAGGATGAGGCTCCATCTCACACTGGTATTTCAAAAGTGGGACAATGTTATAATCATGAAGGACTCATCTATTTAAAAAGTTATACATGATCCCAATGGCAAATGAGAAAAATATCTTCCCAGCTGTTGTCATTTTTTATGCTTTATATTAATTCCCTTATATTTATTTAAAAGTGAATTTTCAATGTTTATGTAAAAGCACTTCTGTGTATACCATGTGATACACAGGTATTTAGCAAATAGAAAGTAACTTAATCACAAATCCTATAGCAAGACTGTTATTCCACTATTATGAAGATGGGAGGACTGAGGACTTGACTCTGGGCAATATTGTCCACTGTTTGTGGTCCTGGCCATTACACTAGTGTCTTAGTAACACCTACCACCTTAGGTTTAGATAGGCTTTAGAGATAAATCTGGGTATGATGTGAAGACTACATCCAAATTCAAAGCCAGAGTCTGTGAATGGAGGATGGCAGTGAGCAGAAATATGGTCCTAGAACAGGCCACACCCTCTTCAGAACTATGATAATAAAGGGGATGCTGTGCTGAAGAATATGCTACCTTACATGGCATAAAAGAATTTGCAGGTATAATTAGGCTTGCTACTCAGCTCACTTAAAGTAAAATTATCCTGGTTTATCCTAGTGGCCTTGATGGTCTCTCAGAGCCCTTAGAAGCACTGATAGGAATGGAGGCTAGCAAGACTTACAGTATGAGAGATACTTAATGTGCCATTGGTGGCCTCAGGAGCAGGAGGCCTGATATCAAGATGTAGATGTCAGGGTTCTGGTTGGAAGGAATGAGTTCTGCACACAGGAAGACTGAGCTCTCCCTGTAGTGATATATTTTATATTTAATAAAATCAGCCTCAAATATTAAAGAACAGAATTCCCTACAGCTAAGACATGAGGGTCAGAAAGTGGTAATTCATGCCTTTAATCCCAGCACAGGAATGACCGAGTGGTGATTTACACCTTTAATCCAATAATTCAGAAGACATAGATCTTTCTGTGTTTCTGTGAGTTCAAGGCCTAACTACCAAAAAGTAGTAGTTAACACCTTTGATACTAACTCTAGGATTATGATGCAGAGTTTAACCTGGAAGTGAAAAAACTGGGCAAAGAAGATCTTTAAGGCAGGTGTAGGCAGATATTGAGATATTCTGTAGAAGTAAAGAGCCAGGATGAGAATTCATGAAGCTAGCTTTTACCCTGAGAAGTTGGCTGGGTGAAAATTGACTTTGGTCTGTTTTCTCTCTCTGATATTCCAGGCTGATTTATTAAATATAAAATATATCTCTCCTCAGACCTTCCAGGAAAGAATATAGCCCAGATAACACTAGGTCAGATTCTGGGCAGAGCATCCACACCTTCTGTGCTGGGCTCCTGACCCATAGAACTTGGAGATGATAAAATGATGCTTTAAGCTGCCAACTTTGCAGGTTTTATCATGTAGCAATGACGCACTAACACAACAGCTTTACACAAGTTTCTAATCAAACACCAAGCCTGACAGTGAAGTGTCTCCCATGGCTCGCACACTTGCTGCTGGTGAAATGAATCAACAGGACAGTCTTAGCTTGGTTTGGCAATATGGGATCATATTTCATCACTGTAAACAATACATTGGGGCTGAGGGTGCAGCTTAGTGGCAGAGAACTTGCCTACTATGCACAAGGACCTTGGTTTGATTCCTGCATTATAAATAAAAAGTATAGCATTTGAATGGAAGGTTGGTTAACAGAAAGACTAAAACAAGGAAAATGACATTTTCTCTGCATTTTAAATAAATAGGCTGAGTTCTGAAAAACAATACATATTAATATTTAACCAGCAAAGACCTAAGAGCAGAAAATATAACCATTTACCCAAGGCTGTCACAACTGCATAGACACATGAATTTACATTTTAATAGGCTGAGGAAAACAACAGATGCCAGGCTATGGTCTCTTCCAGAGGCAACTTTGAATCCTGAAAATCAGAATAGAAACAAAAAAAAAAAATGGAAATCAGTCCAGAATATACCTGCACAGTAGCTTCTAGCTTGTGAATGCACATGGGTGGCTAGGTGTGGTTTTCATTTTAGCTTTGCCCTGTGTATTTTGCATGTGTTATGAAGAAGTGGATATTTCTATGTAAAATGCTTGGATGTGCTCAAAGGAAGGCATGGGCCTCAAATCTACAATTGTCATTTACATGAGAAGCATTTGATGTAACAACCTCCTCTACTTTTCAACCAAAGTCCAAGGACACCAGACTAAGATGAAATGACTGAGATTTCAAATTACATTAATTTGGAAACAGTAGTTCTTTTGGCAAAGATGGCTCAGTGGGTAAAGGCACCTGTCTCTAGATCAGGCAACCTGAATGTGAACCTAGGACCCTTAGAAGAACAGCTCTACAAGATGTTCTCTGACTTCTACCCACTTAATACACATGCACATAAAATAAATGAAATGTATTTTTTAAAAAGGAAGTGAACACTACAAACCAGTTGACTTTAAGCCACAGAAATGCATTCTTTCAGTTCTGGAGACTAGAAGGCTGAAGTCAATGCTTGGTAAGATTGCTTGCTTCTGGGAGCACCAAGGGAACCCTGGTGTATGATTAGTAGCTTTGTTGGCTGCAGACAAGCCTGGACCTCTCCTGGATTGTGGCATGGCCATCTCCTGTCTGACATAATGAAGGGCCATGATCATTGGTTTCAGGGCCTGCCTCAGTTATTCAGGCTTATCTTCTCTCCAGATGCTCTATCCCATACTCCGGAGGTTAATATTTAGAAGCATACTTTTTGGGAGGATGGATCTTTACATAGCTCATCCTGGGAATTGGTAGCTAATACCTGTAAGAAGTAGTATCCACCAAACTACAATAGCAGCAACTAATTTAATTTGGATTTCAGGTCAACTTCAGTATCATTGGAAGCATAAAGAGAAAAACTCATTCTTAAATTGGAAAAAATTAAAGCTGAGCAATTGTGGACAGCTAAAGTGCATAACCTTTCCCCTTTCCAGATTTGGAAAGAATCTAATCATTTTTTATTATAATATACTTAAACATGTTCATGTTATCCTTTGCTCCGATTTAAATGAACCTGGTTACTAGGATTAAAATCCAAACCCAAACCAAAAAACACAGTATGTTTATATAGCTATCATAGTTTAGCAAGATTTGATGGATATCAAGCTAATTTCTAATATTATCATTATTATTATGTTATGCTGTGATAGAATAGTGTTTAAATATAGAATATAATGGAGAATATGTAATTGGCTTTCAGTGGATGAAGCAAGCCATGCTAACTTATTTAAGTGGCTGAAGGTGTGTCCAGAGCTCTGAAAGAGGAAAGGATACTGTGAACACCCCTATCACCCTTCAGATCCCAAATTCTCTATACAAAGACATAATAAGTTAGTAAATACAAAATGACTACTACATTTTGAAATTGTTCATGGCCTCAGAGAAGGTAGGTAACAAACAGGACTCTAAGAGGGATGCATGAATTTCCCTGTAAAGGGGAAATAGATGAGATCTCCTGGGTAAACTGGGGGTGGGGATGGGGGACTGGAGGGGAGGGGAGGGGAGACAGGATCATGAGAGATCCTGTTGCTGGAGGTGGGGGAGAGATGGAAGGGGAGAATAATGAAAGACATATATCTTGATAGAAGGGGATACTCTGGAGATTAGGGAGAAACCTGGTGACAGGAAAACTCCCAGGAATTCACAAGGATGATTCCAGCTAAGACTCTTAGCAACAGTGGAGAGAGTGGCTGAACTGGCCATTCCCTGCAACCAGATTGATGACTACCCTAATTGTCACCAGAGAGTCTTCATCCAATAACTGATGGAAGCAGATGCAGAGACCCACAGGCAAGCTCTGGGCTGAGCTCCAGGAGTCTAGGTGACCAGTGGAGGAGGGAATGACCTAGGCCCTCAGCCTGTAGATAAAGTTATGTAGCTTGGTCTGTGTGTGGGAGTCCCTAGCAGTGGGATCAGGACCTGTTCCTGTTGCCTGACTCGCTTTTTGAAACCCATTCCTCATGCTGGGATGCCTCACCCAACCTTGATGCAGAGGAAGGAGCTTGTTTCTGCCTCAGCTTGATACGGCATGCTTTGTTGACTCCCATGGGAGGCCTGCCCTTTTCTGAATGGAGGAGGAGTGGATGAGATGGGGGAATAGATGGGAAGTAGGGGCAGGGAATGAGAAGAAAAGAGGGAGGGGAAACTGTGGTTGGTATGTAAAAAAATATTAAAAATTAATAAGAAAATAAAAATATCTTTGCAAGCCTTCCCAAATGTAATTAGTTTTTGACAAGTAAATTCTATTTAAATGATTATCTCTCAAGTCTCACTAATAAAATTTTGCACAGAAATGGCAATATTAGTTATCCTTTCTTCCTTTTTAACCTGAGATATAATTTAAGAATGTAATATTCAGTACATTGAGACTGTTCTGAACAGTTCCAAACATCTAAAGTGTCTCACACTGGAGACTGCTAGGAGATGGTAGTGTGTGTGACTGTAAAGGTACACACGAGTTATGTTCACTATTAAGAAGACTGTGGGATGATTAACATTGATTGACAACCTGACAGGGTCTAGAATCACCCATGAGACATCTCTGGACCCACCCATAAGGAATTATCCAAATTCAGTGAATCTCAGGCAAAGCTGTGGTGTACTGGTTCTCAACTTTCCTGATGCTTTGGCAATCTAACTCTTTAATACAATTCCTTATGTTGCAGTGACCCCCAACCATAGTTATTTTTATTGCTACTTCACAACTGTAATTTTGCTACCGTTATGAATTATAATATAAATATCTGTCTCTTTTGATTGTCTAGGCAACCTCTATGAAAGGGTCATTCAGTCCCCAAGGGGTCAATCAAGACCCAAGGGTTTGGAATGTCTGCTCTAAGGAATTATGTAGATTAAGATAATTGGTGTAAAGAAACCCCACCCTAAGAGTGAACAGTGCCATTTTCTGGATGTCCTATGAAAAAAGGGTAAAGCTTCCTATGCCTTCACAGCACTCTTACTATGGATGGAATGTGGCCAGCTTTCTCTTCCTCCTGCATTATAACACCCACTATGAAGAGAACATGAGCCAAAATGAACTCTTCCTCTCCTAAATTGCTTTTGTCTGGATATTTAATCACCGGTCGAGAACCCAGACAGCCCATTCACACTACAGTGCCCTCCTCTTCCCAGGAGGTAGGAAGTACTTCTCATGTACCTTAACTCGGGTGTCATTCTAAAGGTCCTAAGGAGCTGTGCAGGAGAGATAACTGCTATATCTGATAGAAGCATTCAGTGGCCTGCAGGATGTTGCACTGACATCTCTCCTTGGCTCTGTAAACAACGCAGGATGCTCTACATGAGGAAGATTATCCACCATGGTGACCTTAAAAAAATAGGTTTTTTAAAAATTTGTATGAAAATAAATGGGATTCATATTACATTTTCATAATTGTTCATTGCTGACCATCATCCCCCACATCTTTGCTATGTTACCCTGCCCCTCCTCTTACTGGTTCCCTTCCCTTCTACAGTAATCTCATTACAGTGTTATCCCAGGTGGGTTGCAGAAATTAGACCTTCAAGAAACCAAACTGTACTCAAGGAATTGGAGAACTCACTTTTAATTATGCTGGCAGGCCCAGCCAGCAGGCCCAGCTGACCTAGAACGCTGGAGAAAGCAGTCTATAATACACATGTACATTCTCTTTTTTTCTTTCTTTCCTTTCTTTCTTTCTTTCTTTCTCTCTCTCTCTCTCTCTCTCTCTCTCTCTCTCTCTCTCTCTCTTTCTTTCTCTTCTTTTCAATGCTTATAAGGAATAGAGTATCATTTTTGACCTTTTTCTGTTACTGGTAGGTCTTGAAAGGCTAGAAACATGGGTGAGAAGAGTTTGAATTTTAGCAAACATGACTAAGGTCTATGAGTAAGTGTGTTTACAGAAACAGAAAGATGAGGTGAGAACAGCTAGTTCATAACTATTTCTAATTAAAAAGGGTGTGGGGACAGCTGATACAGGAAGTGAGGTTGGAGAAGCAAATTACAACACTTCTTACTCTCCTTATTAGCTTCTGACTATGTTACCCTTGCTGACCAGTTAGCCTCTCAGCCATCCTCCTGTTTACACTTTCATCTCTAGGACTACATGGCTACATCACCACCACACTGACACACCCAACTCTTTATCCACTGCCGGGGCTTGAACTCAGATCCTCATGGCCGTATGAAAGGTAGTTTTCTGAAGGCACTTTCTTTCCATCTTCTGTACAGAGACTTAATTGCCGCTTCAGTCATGTTGCCTATTATGATCTTGTTTAAGTTGTTTCTAGCTTTATTTACTCTTGAGAGGGGGCAGATGCATTTGCAATGTACAGGTTTTGTCTAGATTTTCTGTGTTCCCTAATGAGCTTCTGGATTTCATTTGAGTCTCCTAACAGCTCCCATTTTGCTTACAATTTAAGTAATTTTCATCTTCTCTATTGTTGAGTTGGTTTAAGTAGAGGTTATTAACCTTATTCATCCTTCCAAAATACCCAGTCCTTGCTTGGTTCTACTCACTGTTCTCATTCTCCTTTTTACCAATTTCCGCCTTAGTCTAGTGTGCTGTGTCTACTGACTGTGGGTGGTTTTTTTCTGTGAGCACTGAGGTGCATCATCAGATTTTTTGGTAAAAATCTCTCTAATTTTTAAACATAAGCCCTAGTAATTGTAAACTTTGCTCTTAGGATCATCTTAGGTGCATTTTAGAGTTTTCCGCTGGCTGCACTCTCACCATTTAATTCTAGGGATTTAAAGAAATTCTATCCCTGATTTCTTCAACAAATTTCTTCATTCAAAATGTATTTTCCAGTTTCCAAATATTTGCATAGTTTTTTGTCTTGCTAATTTCTAGTTTTCTCTTACTGTGAAGGAATAAGACTTGGAGATTTTGTTGTTGTAGTTGTTAAGTGTCTTCATTAAGGTTTTTTTTGCTATGAAGAGACACCATGACCATTACAACTCTTATAAGAAAAATATTTAATTGGGGTTTGCTTGGTTTAGTCTATTATCGTGGCAGGAAGCATGGTAGCATGCAGGCAGACATGGTGATGAAGAATAAGCTGAGAGTTCTACATTTTGATTGATAGACAGCAGGAAGTGAATGTCACAATAGACCTGGCTTGAGCATTTGAGACCTCAGTGTCTGCTCCCTAATGATGTTCTTCCTCCAACAAAGTTCTCCTACTCCAATAAGGCCATAACTAATAGTGCCACCCTCTATGAGCCCACAGGGGCCTTTATTCAAACCACCACATTAATACTTTCTTTGTGGATTATAATTTGATCACTTTCCATGCACTGCTGAGACAGATGTATGTTCCCTATTTGTTCCCTATGAATATTTTGTAGTTTCTAAATACCCTAAAGTTTCTTTGCTAAATTTTGTTTAGAAGTCCTATCTAAAGATGTGACTTTGTTATTAAATTATTCTCCTATAATTATATCAAGATATATCTTAAATTGAATATATTTTCATGTTTATTTTATGGTATTGGTAATTCCAAGTTTTGGGGCATAGATATTTATGATTATTATGTGTACTGGTGAATTGTTGGCTGCTTTACCAGTTGGGAAAACAGCTAACACAGCTTATTCATGACCTCCATTTGCTTGGTAGGTTGACTTCTACCTTTTGACTCCTGGGTTTTAGATATATGTTCTAGTGAGGGATGTTGCTTGAAGACAATAGGTAGTGAGATCATGTTTTTTAATCTAGCCTGTCTGTCTGGAAGTTTCAATTAGTGAGTTGAGACCATGTTTACTTCTTGGAGCTTGTGATTTCCTGTGGTTTTGTTGATTATTCTACACGGTGGGTTGCTGGTGGGATGTTGGTTTACTGTCTCTGAGTTTGCAACTCCTCCCAGGCTTTCCTAGTTCATCTCTTCCTCTAGTGAGATGTTGTCTTTCCTGTTCTCTGAGAGATGAGATCATCTTATTCCTTGGTGTCTGCTCTCCCTTTAAGTGTTATGTGGAGTCCTGGGTTTGTTGTCATGAATTGTCATAGCTTTTGCTGATAGTACAATATTGCCACTTCTCCCTTGATTAGATAATTCTGATGGCTATAGCAATCTCATTGACATTTATTTCCAAGGAATCAACTTACTATTCTATGCTTTCTGAACTGGCATAGTTGTTGATGAGATACATTACTTTTATTTTGATATTCTGACTTTGTAAATGAGCTTAAGCCCCGCCCCCTTGTCAGCTTCTAGTGGTCCTTGCTTTGTGTTTGTAACATCTTGACTATGACATGGTTTGGAGAGAGACTCTTCTCTACCCAGGGCTCTTTGCAGTTCTAGCTGCTTCTTGTGTTCCAATGTTCTTTCTCAAGGTTTAGCGAGTTTTCTGCCATTTTAATAAATAAGTTGTCAGCATCTTCTCCTAGCCATAGATTGTCGCCTTTGATCTCCTCAAGATATCTGAGTTCTTGGTTTTTTGGTCATTTTTATTAATATTGTTCTCTGTATACCCCTGTTGTATCATTCAATTGAGACTTTATCTTATATCCCTAAAGTTAATTCTTATTTCTTTTATTTATGAGATTGTAGTATAATTGCAACATTTCCCCCTTCTGTTTCTTCCCTTCTAGCTCTCACATCTCCCTCTCCTTACTCTCTTTTAAATTCATATCCTCTTTGTCCACAGACTATTATTGCATGCATGTATATGTATATGTACATATACCCCACATATATGTTCCTAATATGTATTTAATGTATATATGTGTGTGTGTTATAGATATATCTATCAGGACATATATATATATATATACATTCTGTTATATATATTATATATATATAATATTCAGCCTATATAATGTTACCTGCATGTTTGTTTTCAGGGTTTACTGTTCAGAACTGGACAACCAGTTGGTGAGTTATTCCCCAGGAAGAACCAGTTTTTTTTAGTTGCCCATGATTATTTGTGTAGGGCTCAGGCCTCCTGGACTTTTCCCCCATCTACTTTGAAATGTCTATTAATTGTTCAGCTCATGTTTAAGCAGTCATGCTGGTGAGACTTCATGGTTATATCTCCTGACATTCCTAGGAGACACAACCTCTCAGCAAACTCCCTAATGCTCTGTCTCTTACAATCTTCCACAATGTTTACTAAGCCGTAAGTGTGGAAAAAAGAACTCTGTATCTTTTTTGGTTATGCTTTTCTTTAGTGGTCTCCATCTGTTGCAAAGAGAACTTTCCTTGATGGGGATGAAAACTACAGTTTTCTGTGGGTATAAGGGCACATGTTTATAGATTGTTGTTAGGGATAATAATTGTTTAGTATGTTAGTTATTATATATTGTCTTCCAGTAACAATGACTTCACTAGCATTGAGTAGTTAAGCTAGGTTTCCAGCCACAAGGATGATATCCTTCTTGTTGATTGGGTCTTCAGTCCAATTAGAGAGCTGTTGGTTATCACGAAGATACTTATGCCACTAGTGCACTCTTTGGATTATGGAGCCATGCTGGGCATTGATGTGGTTTGTAGGCACCACAGCAGGACAACAGTGTTGCTTGCCTTTCTCCTTTGGACATTGCATGGAGGCTAGGCTTTAGGAGGGGACATTTAAGTCAGTTCCAGCTTAGGACTATCAGCCCTTTTCCTGAAGTTTATAGCGTCTTTAGCAATAGAGTCTTACCTTCTACCTCTTAGAGGGTAGTCAAAGGAACAGTAAAAGGCTGTATGTTTTGGGAGCCTTATGGATAGCCCTGACAAGCAACTCATAAAAGGGCTTTTCATGTCTGCTAGGGGAGGAGGTATTAGGTGGTACTTGACTCTTGGAGGTATTATTATAAGCATAGACTACAAAACTTTACACACACACGATTATATGCAATATGGTGTTTTCTTAGGTAAATTTTTTATAGTATGACTCCTTGTGAAGTTTTCAGACATTGTTATTACTATTTTATGCCCTCTCTTTCTTCTATATTTGCCTCCATTCCCTCACTCCTAGAGCTTCTTGTCCCATTTTCCCTGTTAAATCATTTGTGTTCTACCCGCTGTCTCTTCCTCCACCTTTTTCTGTATTTATCTCTCTCCTCTCCCTAAGGAGATCCCCCTTTCCCCATTTCCCCTATTAGATGACTTCTACCCTGATGTTCCCCTTTACCCATCCCCTGCCTGGTCTTATCTGTTAGTTGTGCTTCCCATTTTAGTGGGATTTTTTATTAGTTGATTGCTTCCTTTATTTCTAAGGTTTCTGTTTGATTATTTTTCCACAGTCTAAATTTCTTTGTTTTTGTTACTCTTACATACTTTACATTTCTCCTCCAGATAACCAACTGTTTTGCTTACTTTGATTTCCATATATCTGCTTATTTGAGCCTTGTTTGTGGTTAGTGATCTTTTTCAAAGATCACACACTGAAAATTTTCTGGCATTTTAGCTTGTCATTATTGTTTGTTCTTTGTATGGAGAACAAACAAAGGCACTTGCAGAGGTATCAAAGTCAATTGGTGTCTCATATTTTCTGGGTTTTTAGTTGTGATTTTTTTGTCAAGTTGGATATGTCCTTTAGTGTTTGTTTGAACACTCTTTCAATTACTTTATTCCACTTACTCACTTATTGTGTGTTATGTGTGTGTGTGTGGGGGGGGGGGAATTTTCAGAATAGGTTCTCCCTTTCCACCATGTAAATGCAAAGGATGAGGATCACTTCTTCAGAGTTGGAGCAAAGTGCTTTTGACCCCTAAGTCATCTCACCAGCCTCATTTTTTTAAAAAACAATGGAATTTTGATATTGAACATAACATTATTTTTATTGTAATTTTTGTGATTTTTTGCTCACATGCCTTAATAATATACAGTAATTGGTTACATCCTTACACTGTGATTTATCATCACTCTACTCTCTGTTATCACCCTCTTGTTTCCCTAGCTCTCTTGCTATTTTGATGATCTCCATCTTCTTCCCTGTTAGTTCCCTCCTCACATTTTTTTTGTTTTCTACACTTTATTTTGCTGACCTTGACACTTCTCTTTTTTCTACATTTGGGGCTTTCGGTGACTGGATACCTGAAGGGTGTGGAGGTCTTACCCACCAGCATTTGTTCTTGGGAAGTCACTTCAGCCTGACATGGCAGGATACTAAATCTAAGACAGTTAAATTCAGACAAATGTAGGTATGTGTGTGTGTTGCATTGTATGTGTGTGTGTGTGTTGCTTTGTATGTGTGTGTGTGTGTGTATGTGTGGGTGTGGGTGTGGGTGTGGGTGTGGGTGTGGGTGTGTGGTATGTGCATAGTTTGGCAAGCATCATATGGATGCTCACTGAGATTCTCTCAGCTTCCAGCTCCTGGACCACTCTTCTGCTTTTGTACCCACAGCTGGCTGTCCTTGGGATGTCTCCCTGAGGATGCTGTACTTACGTCAGTCTATATTCCTAGACACAGACTTTGAGATCTGGCCACCCATGACAACACACAGAGTATAGTCTGGAGGCTGTGGCTGGTCTATCCCAGTACAAACAAGCAGCATGGTGCAGTTGGGTATTGGCTTGGCTTTGTGGGGAAAATCCTGCCTGGGCTTATTTCTGTGGTCTTTAGCTCTTTCTCTTGTAGGAATAGAATCTCTGAATTCTTAGCCCTCTTCCCTCCCCTTTTGATCTTACAAATATGACTTCCAATCCACCATCTTCCTTAGAAGTTCCATATTGTTTTTCTGCATAAAGACTGAAGTGAAACAGTGAACCACAATGGACATTTGCAATTTGGTGGTTATGAAAATGAAAACATCCAGAAATTTCTCCCATCTCTATGTGCATGCCCCTTTGAAATGTGATAGTGCTTTCATTATCAAGGATGAGACCCCCTTACTCCACCCCCACATCACCCCCAAAGCTAGGATGAATTTGTGGATTTAAACTTTATCATCACATTACTTTGGTCAGGGAATCTGAAAATAGACATGTAGTAGTTCTAGACAAAGTTTTGCTGAGAACTCACAGCTTCTGTTGGACCCTGCTTCATGGAGACCACCTTGGGAAGTCAGAGTGTCTAGGAGAAGCCATGAACTAAGGATGAACTAATGGGTCCATTGACTATCAGCATCGAGTACCCAAGTACGTGGTTTGATCTCATTCCTGGCTGCCATAGACATCTGAAGTTGCATGAATGACTTTGAACAAAACCAAAGAAGAACCTTTTGCTGAGCCCAGTTTAACCTACTGGCTCATAGAATTATAGTGACAAAAATGTATTTTAAGCCTCTAAGTTTGAGTGGTGTGCATGTTGTAATGGGGGTTAATACAACAGCCAACAGCTCTGGTGGATGCTTGTTATTGCATGTAATATAAATACACATATATTATTTACATACATATTCATAATATATTAAGTTAATTTTATCAGCAGACTAGATTAGAGAATATGATCTAATCTTTGTTTTATTTAAAAGGAAATTCAGATGTTAACTGATATCTCCCTCATTCTTACTGAGATAAATTCATCAGATACCTAGATTAAAGGGGTCTCTTTTAAAATGAACTTGAGGAAATCACTCTTTAATAGCTGATTCTTCTGTAGACAAATGATATTAAAACCAGATTGCGAGGTCAGTAGATCACTCTCTTTGTTTTTCTTTCATCAGGCTCATAGGTTCCAGAATGTATACTCAGTCTTTGCTAGACATGATTGAAGTCACCACTGGGGTCAGGGAAGACAGCATCCATTTGCCTTCAGGAGAATAGACTTGCTCCTTTCTTGGCTAACTCTGCTTTGATGAGTGAAGGCCAGCTTGCATAGGCTGCAAGGGGCATGGAAATCTACAAATGATTTTCATCTATAAACATTGGAATAAAAAAGCTGTAATAAACTTTTGACCTTATTTCTTCTAAGTAGGGAAGTTTCTTTACAAGAAGAAACTAGAGTTCACACTGATTAGGTCCCATGGCTATGAAGAATATGATTGCCTCAAGTGGAAATGTTTTAATTAAAGAAAAAACTTAGATGGAAAGTATGCATTAATTCTGTGCTGTTGCTTCAACAAATGACCACAAAATTAGTGGTTTAAAACAACTCAAATTTATTATCAGATATTTCTGTAGGTCAGAAGTTTAGCATAGCTGAGAGGTTAAAACCCAGGTGCTTGCAGGGCTGGACTCTATTATAGACAACCTAAGGAAGAGGGTTTTTTTTGCTCATTCCAAGGCAGCCATAAATAATTCCATTTCCTTGCTAGACGTCACTTATAAGCTAAACTTAACTACTATAACAAGACCTCTCTTCACCCCTGTTATGTTGATTCTATGTCTTAGGACCAGCCACCCACACAAGTGCTTCTCCTTGTGATAAGTAACTCTCTTACCTTTGTCTTTTGATTTTAAGTTCTTAGCTGGATAGCAGGGTATTTCTCCTGTTTCAAGATAGGTTAACATTTTCTTTATAGAGTGACACTCACAAGTTCTATAGATTGAAATATGAACATTTTGGGGAGAAAATCTTTTAGCCCTATGACTATAGACTACAAATTGGGCCTGGGTGATAAGAAGGATGTCGGGACCATAGACTTTTAAATTTTAGGTTGGCTACTATTGAGTGGAATTCATCATCAAGGTGATCACTAACTAGGATAATGTATCATTTATTTTTCTATTGCTGTGATAGAACACCAATGACCATGGCAACTTGTAGAAGAAAACGTTTATTGGAGCTGTGGTTCTAGAGGGATAAGCATCCATTACAAACAGGAAGGCAT
Source organism: Sigmodon hispidus (assembly GCA_004025045.1). Taxonomy (NCBI): domain Eukaryota; kingdom Metazoa; phylum Chordata; class Mammalia; order Rodentia; family Cricetidae; genus Sigmodon; species Sigmodon hispidus. The sequence continues at coordinate 28,028 of PVIH01001982.1, read as the reverse complement.
GATGGCAGGCAGACCAGAAAGCAGGAACAGGAAGCAGAGAGACCTGAACCACAAACATGAATCAGAGAGAGCAAACTCAAAGGAGGGTGAGGTTATATACTCCCAAGGCCCACCAGCAGTGGCGTACATCTTACAGCAAAGCCATATATCCTAACCCTTACCAAATAGTGTCACCAACAGGGAACCAAGTTGAAATATTTCTCTTTCAAATCACCACAGACCTGCTCTATATGAAGTTTAGCTGTCAGGCTTCTATAATACCTCTTTTTTATTCTTCAACATGACTTTAATGCCCTCCTATCATTTGCAAGCTGTGTCCTAGATGAAAGTTCCCTGTTGTCCCTTTCCCAGCTGTGTTAGTCTCACTGGGGAGTGAATGAGTCTCAGAAACTCCAGCCTCTTCCTTAAAACAACTCAACCACAAAACCCAAGACCTCCCCCAGCTTCTTGGTGGAAAGCAGCCTGACCCTTCACTCTTTCACAGCAAGTGCAGGTAATGAGAGTGCTAACAGCCAGATGATGCTTTCAGCCCTGCCCTGAAGGGCTGTCAGAGTTAGGGAGACACAAAACTGAATGTGTGGCTCAAGGTTCACAGCTGAATAGACACCTAATGGCTTTCCCCGTGCTATCATTTGCATAGCACCTTCCAGCACTGTGAAATCTAGCCAAGAAAGACGCAGCTTCCAGGTTGATACCAGTTAGATTTTTCTTCATGTTCTGTGATTCAAGTATCCAATGTCTTTGGAATGGGGGTCTTAAAATCAAGTTCTGTAGGGCAACCAGGAATAAGCAATAACTTGTTTGTTTCATGAGTCTGTGGAACCTACTGACCAAAAACAAGAAAAAGAATCCCTATTCCTGTCATTGGTCATTTTATTTGATAGCTATGGTGTCTGGGAGAGGTATCCCCCAATTATACAGAATCTGTATGTAAGCTACTTCAATAAGTATATGTGTATGAATATAGAAAGTCTCTACAGTAAAGATTTTCTTATGTCTTTTCCAAAGGTCTTTAGTGTTGTTTCTCTTTCCTGTTCTCCTCTGCACTGCTCTCCCACTCTACCCCCACTAACCTTGACCCTTTATTGTTGATTCCTGTTTGTACAACCTGCATTCTGTCTCCCTTCCCCTGGAAGCTCACTGCCCCTTACGAGCTTCCTGACTTCTGTGAGCACTCACATTTAAATACACATATCTAAAGACTCAAAGCTAGCATTCATAAGTGAAAAAGAACATGTACCACTTGCTTTTCTGGATTTGTGTTATCTCATTCAGAATGACTTTCTCTAATTCCATCCACTTACTTGCAAACCTCATTTGTCCATTTTTCTTTAAATTTGTATAATACTTTATTATACATATTGCCACATTTTCATTTTCTACTCATTAGTTGATGGGCATCTAGGATGCTTCCATTTCCTGGCTATTGTGAATAGAACAACTATGACTGAGCGGGTATCTCTATAGGAGGATAGAGAGTCCTTTGGGTATATCCCCAAAAGTTGTATAGCTGGGTCATATGATAGATCTATTTCCAGCTTTTTGTGCAACTGCTACATTAATTTCCATACTGACTGTGAAGTGTCCTGGGAAGATATGCTCAGTAATTCAATAGTGGCATGAATGTTACAGAAGTAACCAATCACTTTCTGGTTTGGTGGATTTAATGACTGACACTATTAGTGGGAAGAAGAATCCAGGGCTTGCTAGAGCATTAGCCTTAGTGAGCCTACTCTTATTCTGTAAAATTGACATAGTATTAACCCCACCCCAAGTTCTTATCTTTACACTTCAGATTAATGCTTCTCTCAATCTTTATCAGAGACAGTAGTGGTGACAAACACAGAGATCTATAACTAGCATATGTGCAGATAAGTATGACTGTGCAGTTATTATCCATAATTGTGATGAGACATTTCTATCTTACTCCTTCTTCCCAAGGCTCAGGGATCATTATGAAGGAGGTGGTAGAAAGAAAAGGTGGTGGATGACTATAGTGAAAGAATGTTTTCCACCTACAACAAGGCAATTACACAGTGAGCTCAAGCAGCTATGACTGCATACAGTAGATCTATATAGTATCAGTCTAGACAATCCCAGCATAAATGGGATATGCTGGGATATATTCATAAAAGTATCATGAAGTCCCACCCCTAGCTGAGGAGTTATTAGTTACTGATGGATGATGGGAGAGAAAGAGTCAGTCCTGGGAGGGTACCTATGCTCTAGCAGATGGACCCACACATTCAGGCAGCACTAACTAGACTTAGCAGGTTTAAAATAACAAGGAACATATAAAAATTGGGATGGAATACTGGTGGTAGGGGTAAGAAAAGTGTTGGACGGCCTGGAGCAGGGGATGTATTTGATCAATACACATTATTTGCATATATGAAATTCTGAGACAACAAAGAAAAGGGAGGGTCTGTGGTGCATGCTTGAAAGATGAATAAAGGAGGTTTTCTACAAGTCTGAAATCAACCAATCACTTTGACGTCAATATCAAGATTCAACAGTGAGCTCCAGGCCAACCTGAGCTGCCTATAAAGGTCAATGGGATGGACTGTCAGTAAAGGAGATTTTGATTTGAGCCTGACCACATGCCACATGGTATAAGTGTTCACACCATGTTTTTCCTTCCAGTAGCTTTGCATAGATGATGTAGTGGCTGTAGGCATGCCCTACCATGTCCCCAAATTCTTAAACTGAGGACAACCCAACTGGGAGCCTAAGGTAGAGCATGAGACTGTGTCCATTGGCTGCCAGAAATCTCAGATCATAGGAAGTTCAGAGAGTTGGAAGAACCCAGACTATAAAAGACAGCTCTGTGGCCTTGAGGCTAGAGTTTGAGTGGACAGAGGTTAAACCTGAAATCTGTCATGTAAGACTTGCTACCCTTATTCACAGGGTAGCTGCTCAGGTATGTAGTATATAGTACTCATGAATGCAGTTTTTCAGAAGCCAGTTTACCCATCTCAGTCTCAGTGTTTCTGCTCCTTATTCCCCTGGGACAAGGGTTCATAGTTTTGAAATATGAGCCTAGGGTTCAACTGCCCACTTTGGGATTCAAAAAATTATTTTATCAGTTTCTTAAAAGGCTAGCAAACTTTAGGGGGCATCAGCCTTGTTATAAAATTAATAACAGGTACATTTATTAAATCTGGATGCCAATTTGCTAATTTGCCACAGGGGACAGGTTTTGCAAGCTCAAGGATGCTTGTATCCAAGGCAACCTCTTCTGCAACAGAGAGTGCAGACTGAGAGCAAAGGAAAAGAGAGAGGAGAGATGATGTGGTCATATTGTGTCTTCTTCAGCTTATAAAATGATGCTCCAGTGATTAGCAGATCATATTGTACTGTTAGGGTGGTGTTTACAGTAAAAGCTATTCTTTGATCTTCTATTTCTCTAGACTCCCAGCAGGCCTGTCAGGAGAACACATTGCCTCATATGGGCTAGAATATAGTTAAGTAAGTAACAGCTTTTAAATTGGATTATCAACCAATGCTGATACCAATTACTCGCATATCAATATCAGGTCAATTGGGGTAAATTAATTTGATCTGTGGGTTACTCATCCATTATTGACTATTTACTAGATTTAACTCTGGAAAGTAACTACTGAGCTGTATCACAACATTTACAGTACACTGCAGGGTTACTCAGCCTGTGGTTCCTAGGCAAGCATTACTGGTAATGCCTACAGGCGTGTCAAAGACACAGGGTGATGGACTGGAGCCCAGAAAGAGGCTTTAATAGTCTTCATGCAACTGTGAGAACCTCAGTGGTATTGCTTATGGGCATGAGTGAACAGGCTTGTATTCTGCCTGCTTCACTGCTGGGCACTATTCAGAAGGCTACTTAACCTCTGAGGTACTTGTTTCTTATCCACAAAATGAAGTCAGTAGTCAAGGTCACCACAGGGATATGGGAGATTATGTCATAATGTACAAGCTGTGGGTTGGATGGGTCCCAACGTAGTAGGCACCTTCTTTGTTTCTGTCAGTATTCTTGCAATTGTGGATGGGGTGGAATGAGACACTGGTGCTTCATTCATTTTCTCATATTCTCTTGCCCCTCAAAAAACTGTGAACTCCAAGGCCCCAAACATATTACATCTGGTCTACCAGACCTACTGGTGACTCTCTTTCTTTTTTTTTATGTGTATGTGGACATGGTGAGAATGTATGTATTTATGCATGTTTGCAAGTGTGTGGCTGTACATGTATAAGGGTGGGAATGTGCCTCTGAACCCAGAGTCCTCTGCTATGGCTAATCTCAATAGCCAGCTTGCTCTGGGGACCTATGTGGCTGGAAGTACAGGCCAGATTCAACCCACATTCACCAGGCATCTATGTGGATCATGGGGATTCAGACTCTAGTTCTCCTGCTCATGTAGAAAGCATGTTAACTGTGGGGTCTCTTCCCAGCCTTGTATCAGCCTTTTTTACATTACAAGCCTAACTCACAGACAACATAACTATTTAGCATCATAACACAATTCTTAGTACATAGACTTGCTATTCTGCGGGTCTCAGGCAGCATTCCCACCCTGCCAGTCTGAAATCACTCACCTATGGCCTGGAACTCCTCAGTCTCATCTTCTAGGCTATGGCTACTATCACTCTAGTTTCTGTCTGTGAGGATTTGACTATACTTCTTCACATCAGTGACATCAGACAGTACCTGCCTTTTTGACTCTGGTTTATTTCACCTCTTAGAATGTCCACGAGGTTCATCCATTGTCAGTGTTTCTTCTTTCTTAAAAATACACAGTATTCTACCATGTGGACATACCATGACACTAACCTTTGAGAACAGTCTGTTTTTAGGTGTATATTCAACACATCTGAATCTCCTGTTCTGCTGGAGACTCACTAAAGGAAGGGGTATACAATAGTGTATAGCAATCAAAACCTTGTACTTGAGGCAAATCGTTCTCTATATAGAAAGTATTGCTTAATTTTCACTGGAGAACCCAGTCCTTTACACATTCTCCAAATGTTCTGCTTGCCAGTGTGATTGGTAAATGTGCCACAGTATAAAACCTTGTTAGCATTGAATAGCCTTTCCCAATTTAAATATGCTATCTCCATCAGTAAGGCATTTGGTTGTTGAACATTTACATGCACCAGGCATTGTGCTGAGCCCTAGAGTCTAACACTGCTGAGACAGAGCATACCCACGCAGACTGAAAGAATGAGTGTGCCTTTGATGGATGCTTTGCAAGGTGACATGCCTCCTGTCAGTGTGTTGTAAGCAGTTACCAATCAACTCAGAGTGGGTATCAGAAACCACCAGAGAAGGGAGGGTCTGACTCACATTAAAAACTAACAGGAATTGTCTGACCTCCAGCTGAGAAACTGTGACTCTAGAAAGGGAATGGATGATTTCAGAGATGTTGAGAGGGCATTCTCTTCTCATCATTTGTATCTCCTCCTAGTTCTGGCTGAGCACATCTTGTTGCCTCTTGCTTTGCTTTTCTGCTGTTATTGTTTATGTATTCACATCTTTTGCCTTTTTGAAGAGTTTAAATGTTCCGTGTGTTTCTTTCATCTGTAAGAACTTCTCACATCAGACATTGAGGTGATTTGAATTAGAAATGTTTCCCACAGGCTCAAATATTTGAAAACTTGCTCCCCAGTTGGCTTGACAGGTTTTGGGGCCATATAATGTTCAGCCTTGCAAGAGAAAGTTTGTCACTGTGGGGAGGACAGTGAGCATTTATAGCCTCATCACGGTTCTGGTTTATGTTCTTGGCTTTCTGTGTTTATGAGAAAGGCATGATCTCTCAATTTGTGTTACAGAAACCTTCTGTCATGCCTCACCCACCATTGTGCACTCTTCTTCTAGAACCCTAACCTAAAATAAACTCTTCATTCTACACTATGTATATTGTGTTAGGTCATGGTATTTTATCAAAGGAACAGAAAATAATTAATATAGAGATATTTCAGCCTTTGGTTTATGAATTTGAAATATTGCTTTGGGGCCTATATACTTCTTTACAAACCATCCATTTAAAATCTTTGTCCATTTTTCTTTTGAAGATTTCTTTGGCTTCCCCCACCCAGCTTTGAAATTTCTCTATGAGTTAAGTGTATGAACCCAGCCACTTATATACAGTTGTTTCTTCTAGTTATCAATTATATTCTTGATATTTTTTATGGTCTGTTTGATGACATAGAACTTTAAAATTTAAGTAATAATATTTATCAATCTTTTCAATATAATATCCTTCTTCAGTTACTTTTTATTAAGATATGTGATCCATATGGAAAAGCTTGTGCTTGAATGAGGCTTGACAAATACATGGCTCATGTAACCATGTCTGCAAACCAGATGTGGAATACTTCCCTTCTTTGAGAAAGAGCCTTTTACTCTATTTCCATCTATTTTCTTCACATTGCCAGGCTGGTCCACAGACCACTATTGCCCCAACTTCCATCACCAGAGACTAACTTTGCCTGTTTGAAAACTTCATGTGGGTGGAGTTCTGTATAAGTACTCACGCCTGTCTGGCTTTTCTCCTGTGTGTGATATTTTTGTCTGTCACCCTTAATGTAGTTTTTGTGTAGCCATAATGAATAAAGCCACAAGAGCACTCTTTCATTTGTCTTTCTGTAAGCGCATTTTCAATTGTTTACAGATAAATTGCTGGAGTGGAGTTGCTCAGTCACAGACAGAGTAGACATTCAGTCTGGTAACAAGGGGACCAACACTATTCTTGAGTGACTGTGTCATTTCCTCTACACCAGCAAGGAAGATGTATTCCCACTTTTCACATCCACCATGTACTTTTCACAATTTAATTAACTTCTCTATGAACTCAGAGGCAACAGGATATAATTAATCCTTCTTGGCAGGAGGAAAGAAGGAAGGTGACACTTTTCTTGGTAAAATTCATTAAATAGTCCATGATGCCCTGTTACTTTAAATATTGAAATGCTTTTATGTGTTTCCCTTCCTCAGACAGTGCCTTTTAGGATGTTGGTTTCCCTGGTTCTGTCCCTTGGTTTTCTCTTTGTTGACTCATAATATACCTTAATAGGAGATAGTGAAAATCACTTCCTTGCAATTTTTTTAAAATTCAAATGATTTTTGGTTGTCTTTATGCAAATGTTCACAATTTCTAAAAATTTGATTTGTATTAGTCAGGTGTCAATGAAAGAGTAGATAATGAAGTCAAAATCATATTCCAGCCTTCTGAAAATTGGTGCCTATGAGATAATTACTCAAATCTACTTTGCAAAGTGTTTTCTTTTGACTAATAATAACTACATGTATTGATGGAGGGTAATGTGATAATTCCATAAATACATACTATGTGTTTTTCAAGTCAGGATAATTAGCACCTACATCTCATTGTTTCTTGTGTATGGAACCTTATGATGCTTCTATTTCTACATAAAGATCTGAGAGGTTGGTGCGAGTTATGGTCACTGTGTTGTAGAGTCTGCTGCTAGTGACTCACTGTATTTTAGAACTCATAGTCCAACCCCTCCACTTCCTCCCAGCCTGCATGAATTTTAGTGACTAATTAATACACTGTTACTGACCTTTTCATCCCAGTCAGAATGGCTATTTTCTAAAAATCAAATATAACAAACATTGGTAAGAATGCAAAGAGAAAGAAACTCCTAACTGGTGGTCAGAGTGTAAATTAATGCCTCCAGGATGAAGCACAGTTTGGGGTTCCTCAGAACACTAGCAGTGTGTCTTCTCTGGCTATCCTATTTCTAGGTAAATATGTAACAAAAATTAAATAAGCATATCAAGTCACACCCATGTGCCCATGTATACAATAGCAGTATTCTCACAAGTTAAGATATAGAATCAGCCCAGTGTCCACTAGTCCATGAGTAGATGAGGCAAAGTGTGTGTGTGTGTGTGTGTGTGTGTGTGTGTGTGTGTGTGTGTGTGTGTGTGTGTAGAGGGGTTGTTACTCAGCTATGATAAGAATGAAATCTTTTAATTTTATTTTTAATGATTTTTTTCTTTCCAAACAATCACTTTTGACTCTGTACTGTTCTGAACCTGTTTTAAAGTTTATTTTTACTTATGGGAAGAGAGCAGACATGTACACACAAGAGTATTTTGCCTGCAGATGTAAGAGAACTCTCTGGTTCTGAAGTTATATGTGGTCATGAACTATGATGTTGATGCTGGGGATTGAATTTGGGTTCTCTGGGAAAACAACATATGCTCTTCACCACTGAGCTACCTTGTCTTGTTATGAAATGTATGGAACTAGAGGACATCGTGTTAAGATAAAAAAAAAAAAAGGCAGGTGCAGATAAAAATCATCTATTCTCCATCATATGAAAAAAGCAGATTTCTTATGTGTTTAAAGGAAGGATTATTATTCCACAGAAAATTCAGAAAAGGTGTAAAAATTCCATATCAGGTTGGAGTTCAGAAGCTTTTTTAATTAGAGCCTCAGGCATCATGGGAATTCTTACAGAAAGTAATTTTAAAGGTCTATTTTGGGAGGCAAATTTACATTTCTTGTTAATCTACTCTAGATATGGTCACGCTGTTCTCAAGGCACTTCCCCAAACCTGTTTCACGTGTTGCTGGGCTCAGACATGAAGTCACCTTCAGGGGGTACAAGTTTGTTCCCAAGAGATTACTGTGAACCACCACACTGACTGCTAAACTTCCTTCAAACCTCAGAGCCACCTTACAGCCATAGGGCTTGGCTTTAGAAGAGAATGGTTGTGACTCACTCAATATAAGAAAAGAAGAATATATTTCAGGTATATGGGACTACTCCTTAATTTGGTACCCATTTTTAGAGATATTAATTAGAATCCAAGATAGGAACTGAAGCTATACATGTAGTTAATTGTCTTGCTTTTTGTTGTTGCTTTTGTTGGTTGGTTTTTTTTTGTTTGTTTTGTTTTGTTTTGTGGTGGTGGAGGGAGAAGTACAGTGTTTAATTGTTTGCTTGTTTTCTGGGAGACGTCAAAACAAAAAATTACAAATGTCAGGTTAAAACTGATGGTGCAACCCTACAAGTGATAGAAGACTGATCTCTAAGATATATAAAGAGTTCAAAAATCTAGAGCCCAAAACCTTGAATAACCCAATCAAAAAAAATGGGGTTCAGGCCTAAAAAGGGAATTCTCAGGAGAGGAATTATGAATGGCTGAAAGGCACCTGAAAAAGTGCTCATCATCTTTAGCCATCAGAGAAATGCAAATCAAAACAACTTTGAGATACCACCTAACACCTGTTAGATTGGCTAAGATAAAAGGCACAAATGACAGCCTATGTTGGAGAGGATGCGGATCAAGGGGAACACTACTCCATTGTTGGTGGGGGTGCAAGCTTGTTCAGCCACTTTGGAATGCAATATGGCGATTTCTCAGAAAATTGAGAATCAATCTCCCCAAGGACCCAGCAATACCACTTCTGGGTGTATACCCTAAAGAGGCACATTCACACTCCAAAGGTATTAGCTCAACTATGTTCATAGCAGCATTATTTGTAATAGCAAGAACCTGGAAACAACCTAGATGTCCCTCAACTGAAGAATGGATT
>PVIH01001982.1:6366-18384 GCA_004025045.1 Sigmodon hispidus | reverse complement strand
AGCAAATGGATGGATTTGGAGAATATCCTCCTGAGCGAGGTATCACAAACTCAGAAAGATAAGCAGGGGATGTACTCACTCACTAGTGGTCTCTAAACAAACAAACAAGAAAAAAGCCAAGCATGCCAAAGCTGCAAACCACAACCACTGAACAGCTTGGGATCAGAAACACCCTGGACTGACCCTTCGGATCCCACTCCACCTAGAGGAACACCTGACTCACTCTTCAGCGAGGGGGGACAAAACTGGATTTGCCAAAAGTGGAGACTGAACTAAGCATTATTGGATCAGTGGGACCATGGGACTGTCTGCTGCCTTCTCAGGGAGGGGATGGGGAATTGTGGAGAAAAAAAAAATGACCTGATGTGGCAGGAAGGGGAAGGGACCTTGAATAAGAATATACAGGGATAGAAAAAAAAAATTCAGAGGGAAAGCTGAACACAAAGTAATTTTAAGTGTAGCAAATTATTTACATTATCACCCTTGATAAGTCATGCTTATGATTTTTACTTTCTTAATAGTTATTGTTAACTTAGCAGCATTTTAAATTCAATTTACTGTTTTTCTTGATAAATACAAAATAAATAAATAAATAAATAAATAAATAAATAAATAAACTGATGGTACACCAGTCCTGGGAATAGATGGTGTCATAGCCACTATGGACAGCTGCAAACTAGGTCTGCTTAGAAAACTAAAACTCCTGACTCCTTGGATCCCACTCCCCGTAGAGGAACACCTGACTCAGTCTTGAGGTAGGGGGAAGAAAACTGGATCTGCCAGGAATGGAGGCTGAACTAAGCAATATTGGTACAGCGGGACCTTGGGACTGTCTGCTGCCTGCCCAAGGAGAGGATGGGGAGTCGTGGAGAAGAAAGAGTGACCTGATGTGGTAGGAGGGGGAAGAGACCTTGAATAAGGATATACAAAGATAGAAAGTATGACTTCTTTGTTAATAACAATAATAATAATAATAATAATAATAATAAAAAGAAAACTAAAACTCAAGTTACCATTAGCCAGTGATTTAACTGGATATATACCCCCCCGCGAACTGGCTGCAGGGACAAAGTACTAAAGGTGACACAACTCAAGCATCCCTGGACAGATGAATGGGTAAAACAGATCTGGTGTATACACACAAGAAAATATAACTGAGCCTAGAAAATGAAGGAAATTCTAATACATATTACAATATTGTGGAGCTAGAGCACTGGTTCTCAACCTGTGGGCTGTGACGCCCGTGGGAGGGGTGGTCAAATGACCATTTCACAGGAGTCACATATCAAATATCCTAAATATTATTTATTTGCACCATGATTCCTAATAGTAGAAAAATCAGAGTTATGAAGTATCAAAAAGTATTTTTATGGTTGGGGTCGCCATAATGTGAAGAACTGTATTAGAGAGTCACAGCAGTGGGAAGGTTGAGAAGTGTTGCTCTAGAAGATAATTAGCTAACAAAATAAACCAATCACAAGAGCATAGATATAATATGGCATGGTTCTGCTCATAAAAGTTATTACTGGCCAAAGGAAGTAAAATGGAGGTGGCCAGGGGCCACATGGTTAGAATGGAGATGGTAAAATTCAGTTTAGTGGGGTCAGAGCTTTACATTTCCAAGGTGAGTAAGTTTCTTGAGAGTATGGTGAAAGCTTTGGGTAGTCTTAATGATGTGAAACTGATTTTTTAAAAAAATGTTTAAAATGACAGACTTTCTATTATATATTTTGCCATGATTAAAGCTAATTTGGGGAACCATAGAGAATCTAGTGTAGAAATATAATACTTGCCTCACATTCACTATGCATGGCTCCATCCCCAGCACTACCAAAAGGATGTAAAAAAGGAGGTAGAGAAGAAAGGAGTACATTTTTAAAAAAAAGGAAATATTCAAAGCAAAATTTAAAAGTAAGTCAAAAAATTCTAAAAACAGTTCTCTGTTATATTATTAGTTGGAGTAAACTGTGAAATACATAACTCTCAAATTGCATCAATACAGTAATGGATCTAATGATGATTTCTCACTCATTTTTTAGTGCATTGTGGATTTATTGGGGCAGTGAATTGTCAAATTTGATCCATAGAGTCGTTCTGGAAGCTACACTCTTCTACCCTGTACCCACCGGCCCTTTCTCATTTAACCCTCTCCAGTAAGGGGAGAAAAGGGAGGTGAGAATAATGTTCAGAAAGTTCTTGTGGGACAGAAGACCTTAGAGTGTGCACATCTGATATAGCCTCATTCCATTGGCAGGCACTCTGTCACAGGGACAAGGCACTACAAGCATGCTCAGAGGTACAAGGACACCATTATACAATCATAGAAACATTAGATCTCATTTCTTAGATGATAATACATAGCTATATGAATTATACAAAATAATTTTAGTCAATACATGTTTTGATAGGCTGTCATGTGAAACAGAGAGGCACCTCTGAGGGTGCAGGTGGGAATATACAGCAGGACATTTAGGATTCTTTTGCTGCATTCAAGATGACATTGATCCCAGGGGCTCAAATCTAGGTGGAATGGGAACAGTGTAGAACGTTTGAGGTTACTGAGTCATAGATGTGTTTCAGTAAATCTTAGGTTGGCATATGTACTATGAGATTTTTTTTTATTTTTAAAATTCATATGGAAGCAAGGGGCAGGACAGCACCTGAACTGTGTGATAAGGTTTTCTTTTGACATTGTATGTGTAATTGTAAGTTTAAATTTGGGCTTAATCTTTCAAGAGATGAAATTTCTAAGATGGGTATCCAGAGCAAACTCAGAGGTGAGAAAACCTCAATTCCTGTGCTGCCTCATGTAGAATCCCTCTCCAATAGCCATATCTCAGGCTCTAAGCTAGCTGACTGGCCCTAGGCTAAAATTGGGAGGGTGTTAGCAGTCATACAATACAATGTGATTATGGCTACCCCCTATATTTCTCCCTTCCAACTCTCCCCATACTTCCTGAAGAAATAGACAATCTCCTTGTCCCATCTCTTACCAAGGAGCTATTGACAGTGAATATCTTCTAGGGAAGGGAAAATCCTTTTCTTTCTGAGAATGTGGCCACTGGTAGGTTTCCCACACTTCAGGTGATGGTCCCAAGCCCTTGCACATTGTCAGCACTAACTAGACAATGCATTGTTAAAAAACCAAGATAGTCGTTATCTTTAATAACTCTTAACAAGGAAAGCTAAGTTTGCTTTGATGAAGGGAGCTATGTACACGTCCTTCACCTATATTGGGTTATAATTCTTGAACAATGCTAGAATAATTTTTTTCTATCATGTTCGAAAACACAAACTCTGTTTTACTATTTTTTATATATCAAGTAAAAGCTTCTTATACATCTCAACTGTCTTTTGTTTCTTATTGAAATTTTTATTTCCTTGTATAGCATTTCTCAGACCAATCACAGACTCTCTTAATTATCTCCATTTGAGCAGTAAATAACTTAAAATTAGGCTTGTATTTTTACCCAAATGTTTACATGAGGGCTACTATACTTGGTTTTAATAGATAGCTACAATAGTTGGACATTCTCACATCAGGTAAGAAATGGCTTTTTATTACTTTTTATTCCTGCCTTATAAAATATCTTTAGAAAAATCAGGAATGTTACACATAACTTCAATAATTTCTTTTGCTCCAAGACATTGACAAGAGTAGATGTAGTTTGCATATTTTGGCCTCTTAGAAAACAAATGTAAATGTAACTCAGTATTCGACACACTTTTACATGGTGCAGAGGCACTTCCTGGAACATGCTGTCATATTTATGTTTCTTTCAACTCCAAAATTGAGACAGAGCTTGCCCTGGGACATGTTGCTTCTGACTCTTGGTTGAATTACAAAATATGAGAAAATGAAAGGTCCTAAAGTTACATTTCAGAGAGAATGGAGGAAATCATCATTCAGGAGGCATTTTGGAAATGGAGATGTAGCTAAGATCTCCCTGAGAAATTACATTGAGGTAATGCAATTACAGTAAAAACAGCAAAATAAAACAAAACAAAACATAACATAACGAAAAACAAAACTTTGTGTAAGTCTTTGGCAAATACTTCCAGCTCTTGTTTGACATTATACTTCTGCCATGTTCTGGGCAAATGTGGGGAAATAACCTTTTAAGGATGCAGTGACTGGTACTCTGCTGTAAAACAGATATGATTCTGTATGAATCACCCTGCTGCTTCCACACATTGCTGAGGACACACAGCAACTTTATGGTTGGTGTTTATAGGATCAAACAGACATTTTTTCAATGGATAAACAAAAGCATTGCTCCAAAAGTGATGGATGTTCTTACTAAAATGTAATTCCTATACTGCTTTGATCAGGCATGTTCCTGACACTGATCCTCAAAGTTTAACCATGTGTTTCTAGCTTTAATTTAGCAATGGGGAATTGTGACCTTCAGGTCAGATTCACTGTAAGAACTGCCACATAAATGGTATTAGAACATGCAACAATGATCAGCAAGGGGAAGGCTTTGCAGAGAGTCTAGAGATAATATGACTAGAGCCCTTTTGATGTTTGCTAGTTGCTGAATCTGCTACTTGTATACAAGCACATGGCCTGCTAGTGCTGAATTTGGCTTGAGGTCCAAATGCTTCAAAGATGTCACTGGTCACTGAAACTTATAAGCTGCTAATAGAAAAATGACAGCATTTGAGGTTTTTATTTTGAAAAGTCCCTACTTTGCAAAGCATGTTTTGGACCTTGATATTTCCTTCCAGGTTTAACAAATGAGGGACCCCTGAAAGTGGAGCCTGAGTATGTTGCTGCTACCTGTGGCAACTGTCTCATGGTACCATAATTTTGATGCCTTGGATCAGCACATAGGGATTGTCACCTGACTTTATGGAGAGCATGTGTGTGTTCATGATCTTCCTGCCAAGCCTCAGCCCACATGAGATGAAACAGGGATGTCCCAGATCATTGGTGACACAGCACTGTTAGAATATTGGGAAGACAAAACATGCACAGAAACTGGCTCCTTCAACTGGCTTTTAAACTAAACTTTGGCCTCAGTGCCAGTTCCCATCAATCTAGGTCAACAGGAAGATGAAGACGAATGCCTCACCAGTGTAAGTATGAATCATTGAACTGCTTTTTCTGCTGCTTCTTGGCCTCTGTCCACCACACTCCAACCTGCTGTGTACCCATGATTGTATTTGCTTTCTCTACTTCAGATCAAAGAATGATGTGCTTTAGATATATTTGACAACAATTACTTTTGAAATAGATCAGAGCTCATCATGTTTTTATGGCCCAATGTATTTATTTCACAGTTGTGTGAGTTTGTAGGAGGAAGTAAGCTTTATGAATCTCTGTGTTAAATCACAGCTAGAAAATAAAGAGTGAACTAAACATAGCCAAAGTTACACTGAGAGAGCTTGCTGGTTGATGTTGTATAGCTCTACAACTTCATCACAAGGATCTCTGGTTCCCCTTAATTATGTTTTATTCAGGAAGGAAAACACATTGTAAAAGTAGCATTGTCTTGCTCTCTGATTGGATTTGAGGCCTGGTCTATAGGAGAAAAATCATACCAGATACTGTAAACCTGCCAAAACCAAACCACCATGGCTAAGGAAGCCTTGAGCCCTAGGGGAGAACTCACTACTTTGCTTAGGTAAGGTGACAAGGCAGCAATCTGCTTCCCTAAATATTTATGCTTATGTTCACAGACAAATGCTTCTTACTCCCAGCTTTAATCCAAGCAGCTTCGTTTTGCTTATAGTGGTGAATGCACATATACATGACTATCCAAGGAACTTGGAATATGTGACAACTGAGTACTCATCCCTGTACAAGGCATTTAAACCACTCTTTTACGTTCAGGGATCATCATGGAGGAGGAAGAAGCAGAGAGAATGTCAGAGCCAGTAGACAGGGAGGAAGGATATGAAAGCCTGGACAGGACATAGACAATGTTGCCTTAACCTTATAGTAGATATTGCTGCCTACAATGAGCATACACAAGACTGAACTTATCAATAATCAATCAAGGATTAAAGAAGAGTCAATAGGCTCCTGCTAGTCCATGTTGGACTATTGGGTACTAATGGATTTAGGGGAGGATTAGTCACAGTTTTGGGTGATATGTCTACAGAGGAGCACACCAGGCTCCAATAAATAGTTCTCATCCACTGCTCACACAGGTGGACCTGGTCAAACTAAGTGGCTTCAAAATAAAACACAAAGTCCTAAAATCTTGGAAAGTGACTGATAGGAATGGAGGAAGATACAAGCTAGTGGAGGAGAGTATACTCAACAACACCTTATTTAATAGATGAAATTGTCAAAGAGACAAATCCATAAAATTGGAAATCAAACAAAACACCAAAGAAGGATCAAGAATGTGGGAAAGGAGCATGTGGTGAGAAGGTAGGGTACAGAGGGATGGTAGCAAGATAAGAACAGGTGTATTACGGTAACAAGGGTACATTTGTTCCTTGTTAAGCTTGGTTTTATTCTTTTATCACAATAGTTTTTCTTATTATTTGAGAATAATCGTACCCTGAGCATCCTTGCTTTCCAGTCCTCCAGTACCCTCCCTCCTGTGACCCTTGCAAAACAAATAAAAAGAAGAAGAAGAAGAAGAAGAAGAAGAAGAAGAACAACAACAACAACAACAACAACAATAACTACAGCACCAACACCCCAAGTGCGATTTATGTTGCCCATATACTCACTGGAGAGTGGTGAAACTCCAGGTGCCCCCCTGTGGTGATATGTTGTATATTTAATTAAAGAAAATAGTCTGGAATATCAGAAGACAGAGCCACCCACAGAGTCAAGCCATGAATATCACTCACAAGTTTAATCCCAGCACTCTGCAGGCAGAGTGATGGTCTGG
Source organism: Sigmodon hispidus (assembly GCA_004025045.1). Taxonomy (NCBI): domain Eukaryota; kingdom Metazoa; phylum Chordata; class Mammalia; order Rodentia; family Cricetidae; genus Sigmodon; species Sigmodon hispidus. The sequence continues at coordinate 11,527 of PVIH01001982.1, read as the reverse complement.
ATTTCCATGAGTTCTAGACAGTGCCAGGTAGTGGTAGCACACACCTTTAATCCTAGCACTTAGAAAGTTAAATCAGGAATTGAGATAGCTGGGCGGGAAAGGAAGGATAAGGCAGAGGAGGCAGGAGTCCTCCCCTTCATCTGCTTTTCCTTTCAATGGAGGACTGAAAGTCTGTAAATGCAAATGCATTGAGTCTTGCACTCTGGAGACAGAACCTACCCTTTTTGGCCTGAGAGGCTGGGTAAGTGAGAAGTGGCTATGGCTTATTTCTTTTTGTCTCTTTGATATTTTAGTTTTTCCCTAATATCTGGCTCTGGGATTTTATTAGTAATACTAAATAGAGTTTGTGCAATAACACCTTAAAGAAAACTTAGTCCTTTCCCACTAACACCTTTGCAAGAACCATTATTTGTGAGGAGCTACACTTCAGCATCCTTATCACAATTTTAAAGCATTCTTTTCAGTAGTTTTCTGTTTGGGCTGTTACTTTTGGGGAGGGTGAGTTTGGCCAGTGATTGTCATAGAAGCCATTATGTCCCTCTTTCTCAGCTGTGGGTCTGAAGTCATCAATACCATGCATGGCAAAAGCAGCTTCCTCTTATTGTGGAGCCTGCCATGGTTGGGATTAGGCCAAAGAAACTCACATAATTCCATGTTCTAGAATCCTATGAACACAACCAAACAAGGCACAGAGTATCTCCTGTCATTTCTAGAATACCAATTTTTTTTCACATCAAGTAAAGAGTTAGAACAAGTTTTTGCTGCTATCCTTTACACATCTGATGTGATGCGGTCCTCTGTTAAGTTTATTGCACTGACTTCAAACAGCCAAATCCATGTCTTCTCATTTCTTCTGAATCTGTGAGATTCATTCTATAATGACAGATTTTCTTACTATGTAACTGTCTGAAAGATACATGACAAGTGGTGACCTGGTTTTCTTTGTGTTTTAATAATAGAATTCCAGGTATCAGGTAATTTTTTTTATTATGAATAAAATTATATTTTTTTATTCGTGTATATCCTTATTCAAGCTCCCTTCCCCCTCCAACCCCTTCCAGTCACTCTCTCTTCTCCACATCTCTTTAACTCCTCCCCAGCAGGGGCAGGAGGTCCCAAGGTTTCAATATGACTTAGTTCAGCGTCCACTCCTGGCAGATCCAGTTTCCTCACTCCAGCATCAAGACTGGATCAGGTGTTCCTCTAGAGGGAGTGGCATTCAAGGTACCAGTGCAAGGTGTTTCAGATCCCAAACTGTTCAGTGGTTGTGGTTTGCGGCTTGGACATGCTTTGCTTTTTGCTTTTTTTTTTTTTTTTTTTTTTTTTTTTTTTTTTTTTTTTTTTTTTTTTTTTTTAAGAGTCCACTAATGAGTGAGAATATCTCCTGCTTATCTTTCTGGGTTTGTGATACCTCGCTCAGGAGGATATTCTTCAAATCCATCCATTTGCCTCCAAATTTTAGGACCAGCTTGTTTCTTAGGGCCATTTGATTGGAAAATCTTTTCCCAGCCCTTTACTCTGACCCTGTGTCTGTCTTCGGGGTTGAGGTGTGTTTCTTGCATGCAACAGAAGGATGGTCTGTTTTTGTATCCATCTTGTTAGTGTGTGTCTTTTTATAGGTGAGTTGAGTCCATTGATAGTAAGGGATATTAGTGACCACTGATTGATATTTCCTGCTATTTTTGGTGGTAACTTGTATGTATTTCCTTTCTCTGGGCTTTTCTTCTGTGGGATTATTGAATGTTTGTGGTGTCATGGGTATATCTGGGATCCTTATTTTGGAGTTTTCTCTCTAATGCTTTCTGGAAGGCCAGATTGGTAGAGAGGTATTGTTTTAATCTGGCTTTGTCATTAAATGTCTTGTTTACTCCATCTGTGGTGATTGATAATTTTTCTGGGTATAGCAGTCTAGTTTGGCAGTCATGCTCTTTTAGTGTCTGTATAACTTCTGACCAAGTCCTTCTGGCTTTCATCGTTTCCATTCAATAGTCTGAAGTTTTTCTGATGGGTCTGCCTTTATAGGTAAGTTGGCCCTTTTATTCTGTTGCTCTTAATATTTTTTCTTTATTCTGTATGTTTTCTGGCTTGATTATTATGTGGCAAGTGGACTTCTTGGGGGTCCATATCTATTTGGAGTTCTATAAGCTTCTTGTATCTTTATAGGCACTTCCTTCTTTAAGTTAGGAAAGTTTTTTCTATGATTTTATTGAATACATTATCTGTGACTTTGAGCTGGTATTCTTCTCCTCCTTCTCTTCCTATTATTCTCAGGTTAGGTCTTTTCATGGTGTCCCAGATTTCCTGAACATTTTGTGTTATGGCTTTTTTGGTTTTAGTATTTTCTTTGACTGATGTGTATATGTTCACTACTGAGTCTTCTACTTCAGAGATTCTCTCTTCCATCTCTTGGATTCTGTTGGTTATGCTTGTATCTGTAGTTCCAGGTCTTTGCTTCAGATTTTTTATTTCTATCTTTGCCTCATTTTATGCCTTTTTTATTGCTTCTATTTCAGTTTTTAGTTTCTAGAATGTTTCTTTCATTTTTTGGTTTACCTTTTCTTGGTTTTCTTTCCAGGATTTGTTTATCTCTTCCAATCTTTTGTTTGTATTTTCTTCTATTTCTTTAGAAAAATTTTTATATCTTCTTTGAAGGCTTCAATAATCTTCACAAAAGGTGTTTTTGGTGTTGTTTCCTTCTGTTTCATCTTCATTGCTCTGTTCAGGTCTTGAAGTTGTAGAACCACTAGTTTCTTCCGGTGTTGCTTTTTTTGTTTTTTTATATTGTTATATGTATTTTTGCACTGATGTCTGCCCATAGCTTCAATGATTCTTGATAAGGCAGCTCCTAGTCAGCTGTGGCAAGAGGACTTGTGTGTCTCCTGTTTCCTCTGAGCAAGAGGTCTACTCGATCTCTGACTCTGCTTAGGACAGGGGCCTGAATTTCAAATCCTCAGTCATTGTCTGATGACGCAGTTTGCCCAGAAGGTGGGTCCCTGCCATGCAAGGTCTCCTCTTTTACGTGTGGCTGGAGGAACCCCTCACAGCCAAACCCTAGCTCCTCTCTGCTAGGGAGAATCTGTGATCAAACTCTAGGGATTGACCCTGGTCCTGGAGAGGGGCTCTCCAGATGGGTGGTCCATGTGCTGAAATCTCTTCACCTCTGAATTTCAAAGGCTTAAGTACTTCTTTGCTGACACAGTTCACCCACTTTTTTAAAAAATAAGTTTATTCAGCTCAATATTCTGAAGCTTGAAAGTCAAAATTGGATGGCTACATCTGACAGAGACCTAGTGACAAAAAGGGCATAATGAAGAGTGGTTGGGCAGGCTTTGAACCACACTCTATTCCATAGAAAAGGCATTAGACCTTCTCTAAAGTCCATATACTTCTCAGAACTCACACCTCTCAGTACTGGTGCAGGAGGAATTAAATTTCAACCTGAACTTTATAGGGGCAACCATATTCAAACCAATGCATGTAGTAGTTAAAATATTTTCCAACCCAATAAAACCCACAAAGCTTATGCAGTAATAATATCTCACCATAAGTGCCTTTTAAAGGGTGAAACACTTAACTTTGTTTATCATTGGCCTTGCAGGGCCTGTACTAGAACATCTGTGTAGTTAACCATACCTTGTGTCTATTTCTACATGCAGAGGTTGTTAGTATTTTGAGTGTGGAAGAACTCGCTAGCACACTGCCAAAAGCCATATTAGATTTAAAGAAATGGGTGGGGGACAGTGAAAGGAAGAGAGAGAGAGGAAGAGTAGAGAGCAGAGAAGGATTAAAAGAGAAAGTCTTTGGGGCTCTTTAAAGAGAAATCATGCAGACTTCCCATAGATGTGGTCTCAGAGCCCCATCAAAGTCTCTGCAGGCAGGGGCGAGACTGCAATAACTAACAAAGGTCACTTTAGGTTACTCAAGATTATTCGAAATACATGAAGCAAGAAGCCACAAGACTCACTTCTGTGTAGAACTAAAGCAAGGTATAGTAGTTTGGGGCCATGGGGTGTTGACAAAAATAGTGGAAGGCTGCTTTGAGCATCCAGAAAGCAAGGCTCATGGGATCCCCTGACAATAAAACCTTGGAATCTCAGCTCATCATTTCACTACCTCTTCAAGGCAGGATTCCCATCTCTATGAGGCAGAAAATAAATTTTAGAATAAAAGAGAGATTTGATCAGGGCAAAAATGATGTTATGCGGTTCAAGGTAGTAGACACATGATTATCTTGAACCATATGTTCAATATAACAGTTGTAACCAACATGCATACAGATGTGTATTAAAATATATTTGACCATATATGTTCTAGACAACAGCTAGTCAATGACAAGGCTATATTTTTGGTGGAGAACAAATTAAATTTTGGATTTCCATATGATAACCTTATGTTTTACAAATTTCTTATAATGTGATGCAATCTGATATGTAGCTCAAATTCTGGTTGTATTAAAAGAAACTCAGAGCCAGATATCAGAGAAAGGCTGAAATATCAAAGAGAGAAACACCACAGTCAAATCTCACCCAACTATCTTTCAGCTTCCTCAGCCTTGCTCCTGGTCACTTCTCTAACCTGATGTCTTCCTACACCTCCGTTAAATACCTTCTTCTTCCAGCTGTATCCCACCCAGATTAAGATTAAATGTGTACCTAATAGTGGGAAACTTCAATACCCCACTGTCAACCCTGGATAGATCAACCAGACAGAGTCTCAACAGAGAAATAAGGAGTCTATAAGAGGTTATGATGCAAATGGATTTCATAGATATCTACAGAAGCTTCCACCCAAAGGCAAAGGAATATACATATTTCTCAGCTCCTCATGGAACTTTCTCCAAAATTGACCACATAATTGGTCATAAAGCAAATATCAACAGATAACAAAAAAATGGAAATAATACCTTGTAACATATTGGACCACCAGGGCCTAAAGTTAGAGTTCAACAACATCAAAACCCATAGAAAGCCTACCAACTCATGGAAACTAAACATCACTCAGCTGAACCATCTCTGGGTCAAGGAAGAAATTAAGAAAGAAATCAAAGTCTTCCTAGAATTCAATGAAAATGAATCTACAATGTATCCAAACTTGTGGGACACAATGAAAGCAGTCTTAAGAGGAAAATTCATAGCGCTAGATGCCTATATGAAAAACCTAG